>WSTW01000230.1:0-14579 GCA_019632305.1 Tulasnella sp. 403 | reverse complement strand
TCCTTGAAAGGGATCGCATGGTTCATGTACGACGACTTATGACCCGCTAGAAATAGGACAGCGCCTCGATTCTTCGTTCGGAACTTCCATTCTCCTTTTACCGATGCCTCCAGAATGCCGTTTAAAGAGCTGGTTTTCGACGATCAGGATATCAGGGTGCATGCGAACGGGTTGAAACCAGGTGGAACGTACGCCGTAGGTCCCAATTCGACAGCCGCACCGGTTTCGATGTTGGATTGGATAACATACTTGTTCTCTGGTTCAGTCTGATGCGCTGGATCGCCACTGAAATTCAACAGGTTGCGGAATGCTTCGCTGAAGATATTGCCTTCATAGTCGAACAACCCGGTGTCTTTGTTGATGCTTCCATAGTCTCCAACCTGTGAATGAGATCTAAACTACTGGTCGATAGTACTGAGGTCGGATATTACGACTGACCTCAACGGGAACCCCTGGATCCCAGTTTGCATACTTTGAGGATGCGTTGAGGATGAGATCAACATATTTTCGAGAAGCGTTAGGCTCTTTGCCAAACATAAGTTTTTCTGTGAGGGTGTGGAAAGTCCGAGTGTCTAGGGAGGGCGCAAAGCGCGTGATATACGAGAGCCACGTCGATAGCGTCATCAGGAGGGGCAAGAAGGCAAGTGGTGCTAGGTTCGCCAAATGTCCTTCGGCTCCTCTCATTAGGTGGCGACGTCGCCGAGGACGTTGCTTCTAGTGGAGTATATCCTTGCTCTCATTGGCTTGGCAAGCTTGATGGGGGGTCTAACGTTGACCGTCGAGTTTAAAATGGTACCCGAACCGCGGGATACTCCGCGTCACCTTCATCCCGTTGCACATCAATTCCTTTGACGCGACAATCTAATAATTCTCATCGCATTTTCTCCAGTTATTCTGGGGTATCCCCTCCGATGAGCGTGGTGAGAGGTACGGTCTATCTTTCTCCTTTACATTGGTACTGTCACAATCTAACGTATCATGTCATCGACAGGCTGGAACGGTCTTTGCTCCCTTGGCGGCAAAAATCGTGCAGATAAATCGGGGATCTTTGCCTCGAGTGTTCACTATTTGGCTCTACTGTGCCCCCTGTAACACGAGAGAAACGGCGTCAACTCGTTTCATACCATAAGACCCCTCAAACGGGCCTTATAACTCACTCACTCCGATCACCCCGCCGGTGGGCTTGCTTGTGCCAGGAACGCTCGTGCCGATATCGATATCTACCCCACAGACCCCAAGAAAACCGGGAGTATCTGTCGTCAAATACTTGATATGCCCTGTTGGGCACCTGTCTCTTTAGATGACGTGAAGGTCGCCGTCGTCCACACCACTGTTTCTCGTCTCCGCTCCTTACAAAGGCACACGTACGCCATACATCTGGGTACTGCCGAGACTTCATTAGGTTTAACGCATCGCAGCGGTCCAAGTGGTGGGGAAACGACTGCCTTCTTGAGATGTGGGATGTGGGGTAGTAGGCTGCCCTCATGAGCAACAGCTTGACCGTGAGGCTTTCTTGGACTAGCACAAGGAAGCTCTTGGATTTCTTCGTAAAGATCACTTCGTGTACATCGTTTACCTTGCTCGGAAACCTCCGTTGTTTCGTCAGTCCAACTCTCACTCTGGCGCCACCGAGGTGTCCCAAACAGTCCCGACCTAATCTGCAAGCCTCATCAAATTATATTCGATGGCACTCGTGCATTCGCGAGGCCGTCGTTTGCGCAAGAGGTGCTTTGTCCTCATTGTGGCCAGAAAGTCTATGCATTTGAACACGACGGATGTCCAAACCCGTGGTCAATCTTCTGCTATCTTGCACACCCTCCTGTCTTTGTTATTGCCAGCCAACGAAAGATCCGGGCGAATGGATGAACCCATAAACCATACTGGTCGCGGCAGACGCCGTACTAGCCTCGTCTGTATCTCGGATATCCGATATCCTCTACATGAAGGTCAGCGGAAGTCGTAAGATGGTACGACTTGGAGGCTCTCCCTCTGCCGGCAGGCTTCTGACTTCCGCTGAACCTTGGTCCCACACAAGCAAAAGGGGTCCATGTTCGTTCTCTGAAGTCCCAGCTTAGACCTTCCGCGGCAGCCGAGGGTCATCCGGATCTAACCCACCCGTTGGATCGGATGTTCAACATGACTTGGGCAACCACCAAAGAACTGGTCGTTCTGCAGTGAAGTTCGGACACGTTTCTTTCGGCTCGTCGTTTCCTGATCCTCCGTTAGCAAGACAAGTATCCATCCCCATTTGTACAAGGCACCCATATTGCACCTTGGCCCTCCATACTGTGCGTTGCCCCTTCCTTTCGACGTATGTCATATTGCTCCTTGAAGACAATTGTATCATCGCCGAGCTTGTCACAGGATCAGAGCTGGAATCGCCCGACGTTATACCTCTCTAGGAAAAACTTTCATTTCACTGATAGCCTAGCTCAACGGACCGAGGAGACCCTGGGGAGCCTTCGAGAAAGGGAGGTTTATGGCTTTCGGCGACGAACTTGGGTTGTTAGCCATCAACCCAGGGTTAAGGAGCTCTGAGCACCCGGCCGAGCTCGCATTTTGTCTCAATAGCATCGGTTGCCGGTTAACCTAACCCACTAGGCTGTGATAAGTTGCCCGATATCGTGAATGGGGTGTACCACCACTCGACCGCATTTGGGTGAGACCTGGCCAATGTCAACTTTCCTACTCTGGTTAGTGAAACACAGGAAGAGAATCTCGGAAAAGTCGATATCGAGGCCGGTGGTGTGCTAAAGAGCGCCATCAAGCGGGGTAAGATCATAGTTACGAGCGGGACATTCCCGTCCGATTTGGAGCATGGCCCTTTCTTTACATTGGAAAATAGTGTTTTGGGGAGGTCAATCGGGATGCAACCCGTAAGGACGCGCAGGCATACATGGCGTGATAAACGCAGATGCGGAAATGAGGATGTCAAAGTTCGGACTGTCACTGATGTAGTGCTCTACAAACAACTACCATCTGTCAGGCCTAGATGAACGAGAAAGAAGGAGGACAGACGTCAATTTTGGACTCGAAGAACCGCTGAGGGGCTTACTTAGGCCTTCGACTTTGGCGGGTTTGAGAGAGGCGACGTCCACTCATAGTTCCATCCGTCCTTCCTTGGCGTATCCGTCGGTATCCACATCTCTCTAGGGAAGAGGCCTTGTATCCTCGATAAACGGAACTTCCTGGCCACACCACGTAGGGGTTTCAGTTCTTCGGCGTCCTCGGGCAAGAATGCTCTTGGGTCCATCCTGACAGTGGCAATGTCATAAAGCTCCTTGTCCAGCTCCTTCAGCTTGTCCATAGCGTGCTTCATGCTCTCGTATTTGACGCGCAGTTCCTCATCACGGCTTTCACGTAGTTGGCGGAGGTGAAGTTGCCAAGCGCGGTGAATGGTCTCGTGGGCTTCTGCAGAACGCATCACCCGTCGCAGAGCGCGGTTAACGTGGCGCCCATGAATCCCAGAAGGATTAATTCGGGGTTTCCCTATTATTCGCGGGTACAAGAGGCGTTTGATAGCTTCATCTTTTAGCTGACCAGCGGTCAGGGCAGGGCGTTTTCGTCCCTTCGTTGCCGACTTTGCAGCAGTAGCATATGTGGATTTTTGAAATGCCGATAGAGAGGGTAATGGTGAATGAAGGCTGCCCAAGACCGTTTGGCGAAGTGAGAGCATGGTCGAAAACTGGAAACCAACCTTGACAGCAAACACGGCCAAACACCAAATGGCACTCGCACTCTTCCCAACCTGCCCCATGAACACCCTCCTTCCACGACAACAGAACGCAGTTCTGGTGTGCTTTATTATATATGATGACAAGTTTGACGTTTTAACCAAGCTTTCCCATAGCGGACCTGTCGCCAATTCTCCTCGACAAGCCCCTTCCATGCCTCTCGTGCAATCCAGGCAGCCAACAAGCAGGCTAAGCGCGCAAAGGCCAAGCTAAAAGACTCCAACTCGGAGGCCATGACTATTCATGATGCTGCCACTATACTACGCGTGAGTGACGCATATAGACTTTTCGGTCCTAAATTGAGATTCCTTCTCAACAGGCCATGGAAGTTGGTTCACCATCTGCAGCGTATGAAATCACAATCACGACCAAGTTTGTTCGAGGGCAGGCGATACCTCGGGGACGAGTTTCTCTACCAAAAGATGCCCGTGCCAAGGCGGAAACTGTTCTCGTTTTTGCGTCACCTAAAGTTGCTCCTGCCGCTCGAGCTGCCGGGGCACATTACGTTGGGGGAGAAGAGCTGATACCTGACGTAAGCACTGCTGGTCACGACCGTATCCACTTCTCAATCATGGCCTTTTCCTCTCTGAAGATTCTGGCATCAAATATTATCCCGACAAAAGTCATTTGTACCCCTGCCCTTCTCCCTATCGTCACACAAAAGCTTGCCCGATTTCTGGGTCCCAAAGGGCTAATGCCTGCCGAGAAACGTGGTACGGTAACCAACAACGTCATAGCGGCTGTTCAACAAGCCCAGGGGACCATGAATTGGCGGAGCGACAAACTCGGTGTTATCCGTGCCCCGGTTGCGAGAGTAAGTAAGAATCATACGGTCAAACACGTTTCCTGAAATTGTGTTTCAGGTAAGCTGGCCGATAGACGATGTCGTCGGTAATATCAAGGCCTTCGTCCAGACGGTAAAGAAGGGCACCGGTCCAGAAGACGCGGATGCTTCACTGGGACGCAAGAAAGGTATTTTTCCATAATCTTCCTTTGTACTGTATAGCTCACCATACTATTTTTAGCCTCATCAATACTACAGATCTTCCTGAGCTCAAGACAGGGACCAGGAATCCGGCTGACCGATGCATTGTAACCAGTCTTGTTGTCTAGAACGAGGAATGCATTACACCGGGATATCTATGAGTACAGCTGAGCAATTACATCCAGCGGGCATGAAAACGAAAGCGTCGACGAGAAAGAGATTAGATGGATTAAAACAATAACAAGCGTCAGGACAACTGTGACGACGAGATGCTCGGCAAAGGCTCCCCGAACGTCACATTTTCTGGTAACACAACTTCAGGCTCTAGTAACCGCGGACGCTCCTTGAGGTTGCAGCCAAAGATCTTGATTCGACCGTCGTAACCTCCCCAACCGACCATCATCTCGTGCGGGTGGAACGCCAGGGACGTCTGGCCAGGGAAGAACCCATGCGGCAGTGGTGCTGGTGCTTGGGAAGATTGCAACGGGACTTTCAAGTACGTTTCCATCGGGGGCTGTAACGGCGGGAGAGATTGAATGGTGAGATTCTGGTGGCGATTATGGCCTTTCCCAAGAGCGGAAGTCCTGGAGGAAACAAGGCAGAGATTAGGAGTTGGTGATGATACATATCTGTGGGAAGCACGTACGTCGCAAATACCGCGGTATGATCGTGGACGGCCAAGCTAGCGAGGCCATTGGAGTGAGGCTTCCACGTGACTAACGCACCGCCAGCTGTTCGGATGTCCCAAAGCATGACTTCACCATCAAGACTAGTATCAAATGTTAGTCGGCAAGTACATCATAGGAATTGAGTCATCTTGCCTAGCCGAAAGGATTTCCCTATCGCAACCTCGTTGCCAATGCACGCTCTGCACCCATGACCGGTGTTTCTCGTACGCCTTCAACCTGATGGCAGGCTTCGACGGTGTTCGTCGGTCGTATACACACAACATTCCATCGCCAGCTCCGGCAATGATGATAGCTGCACCGTCCAAGTCGGCCGCGAGCGATGTGATACAACTCTCTGTATCAGTACGTATGTCCTGAAGATAACGGACAATGTCAGAGTTTTGCAGCTGATCCAGTGAAAAGGACTTACGCCAACACACGTCTCCTTATGGGCGTCCCACATCTTGATGACCTTAGAGTCTCCTCCCACCAATAGTAGGCCATATGGTTGGAGCCAGTCTGTTACAAGACCACTGCAGAAGTCAGAGAAACTGAGTTGCGGAAGGACCCTCCACGCTGAACAGAGCTCCAGTGGTGAATCGTCCAAGGAGGTTTCGGGATCATAGTTGCTGAAAATTCGAACTACGCCGTCTGCAGAGCCGGTGAGAACCTGAGTCTGATGATCTTCGTTGATGAAGTGGATCGAAGTGACGCATGTTCCCTCAGGGTTTCCGTTGTCGAAGCAGGCGATCCGTTTCTTCTTCGCCCAGTCCCAGACACTGCAGATTCCTCAAGTTAGAAATGAATCAACTCGGGCGCTAATTCCATACCTGATTAGACGATCACTGTTCGACGTAACGAGGTGGGTCTCGAACTGATGGAATTTAAGGGTCCGTACGGGATGGACGTTCTGAAGTGTAACCAACGACTTGTCCCACTGGCAGCGACCTGAAATCGCATATCAGCAGTCCGTTATGGTCCAAAATGATACAATGCTTACTGGCACTCAACCCCTGGCTGTGGGTTTCCGACAGGATACGTTCGTTTCGTTGAGCACGCCACGACTGTTCATTCCAAACCACGCTTCCCGGTTCCTCGTTCTCTGCAGCCTGCGTAACGGGATACGTGAACTAATGAACACGAAGACAGGAAAATGCCATGTACGTACCCTCATCTGCGGTTCAGTGAAGTATTCCATACCCCAGTCGAAGTACGAACTCTTCAACGGGAGGATATTGGCGAGACCAGAACCGGTCCCAAGTCCCAACGACAGGTCAGAATCGGTCGTCACAAAACTACTTGAAGACGATGAAGTCCACGATGATTGCATAGCCCCTCCTGGCTGATTGGGTTGGGGTACGGGTGCCTGGGGCATAGGAGGAACAGTCCCGAGCTGCGGAGAATAAGTTTGGCCTACGCCGTTCCCCACTGCATTCTGACCGAGCTGGGAGGCACGCATATACATGGGCGTGGCCGTTGGACCTACAGCGTTAGATGTCGGCAAGGGATGTTGGAGAGGTAGGCGAGCTCCAGCTTGTTGTGCAGCGTGGGCCTGCGCCAGTTGCGATAGAGCTTGCGGAGGGATTCCAGGTTGAACCGCCCGTCCTTGCTGGATTGGTGCATGCACAGATTGTTGCTGCGGTACTTGTTGTCGCTGCTGCTGCTGCTGAATTAGCATCCTCGCATGTTGCTCCCTGGCCTGTGCACCAACTCTGCGACGGTTTCGTAGGCGTTCCCAGTCCTCTTCCGTTAGCATTTCGACGATATCTGCGGCAGAGAAGGATACAAACGAATTTGATAGGACTGGGGAAGAACCCGGTTCTGAAGGAGTCTGACGACCTGACAGAGAAAAGTGGGCGCCGGTTCGTAGACGTGAGGACGTTCCTGGCGAAGAGGTAGTAGAGACTGTTCCCTGTCTTTCATGGTCATGCTGTCCCCCAATAGCCTTTAGGTTGGTTGCAGATGTCGCTCGCGTGACATTCTGCTCCTTATCTTTGGAGGGCTGTGGCTTGCCCTCTTCGGGCGGGGATGGATACGGGGAAAGGTATTGGGTGAAGTGATAGTGCGGGGTTGGGACGGTCGCACGGTACTCGAAACGCGGTGGGTGAGGGTCTTGCGACGCTCGTTTCGTCACACTGGCTTGATCTTCGTCTGCTTCATCGGGACCGCCTTGCGGATCTCTATCCGTTAGAGAGGGGAAGGCATAGCCAGCGGCCAGATTGCGGAGAGAAGTTGCGAAGGAAGAAGTACGCTTCAATGTCGTGGACAGTGAGTTATTTAACCCATCTGCGAGTGGTGCATTCGTCGCATCTCGTTTCAGTGTAGATGTCGTGGCGGACTTGCTCAGAGTGGGTGTCTTTGACAGCGTTGCAGACGTTCCAAGCGGTATATCACTCTGTGGCGTGACGTTGAGCGTAGACCCCGGGAGCTTCGCGAATGGGCTATCACGGAGCATCGCAACAACGTAATCCGAGACAGTACGTGCCATATTCGCGACTTCCTGGTAGGGATCCATGCTGAGCTCCAGAAGGGTGGCATAGAGAATGAAGACGGAGGACATGACAACATGGTTATGACCCTTGACTTCTTCGTCCTCGGATACTCGGTCAACCCAGTCTTCAATGGCATTCCACACGACGTCTGGGTTAGGCTCGCTCAGCCGTCTGGAGTCGGTCGACTGTCTCTGTCTCCGGAGACGACCTTGTGAGGAGCACATGTCAGCGAAGTATGCTCGATTGCCTTCCCAATACGCCCAAGCTGCGACAACGAACCATCCCCGGTACTCTGAGACAATGCAGCTCATAAGCACTAGCATCTCCTTGCGTACCATGGGACTAGCATCGTCTTTCCCGTTAAGAATGGTAGTCATGGCCAACTTGAACTCGAAGCCGAGGTGATCCCTTTCGTTGAGATGCAGGAGGGAACCCATCCCACCACCGCCCCGCTTTTCTACATCCTTCGATGCAGACGCTCCAAATAGTGTACTGAGGGCATAAAACGCGGCGGCTCTGACTTCAGCCGCATCGTCAACGATCAAAAGCTCCACAGCTTCGTGAGCTCTGTGCACTGAGACTGCGTATGACTTCGCTTCATCAAATCCGTCCCACAAGAGAGCGATAGCGAGGACACTCCACTGCCTCATCAAGTAGTCCTCGCTCTGAACGGTGTTCAGGCAGCTCTGAAGCAGTCCGCTATGGAAGCACGCTTGCTGCCCCATCAGGTGGTCTCGGCACTCCATGGCCATGATGAAGGCGCACATGGCCTTGTGTTCAAGTTCGTTCGGAATGGCGAGGACAATATCTGGCTTTAGAAGAACTGAAAAGTAGTTATGTCCGTTGTCCTTTAGGAGGTCGACCTGAACACTCTGATCGAACGCAATCACGCGAGACCAGATGTATATGAGAACTGGGCGGAGTTCGATAGCTGGAGACTGAAGGAGTTTCTGAACGTACGGGAAGATTCCGATGGTGAGTGCGAGATGTACAGCCCAAGGGCCGAGGTCAATGAAGTTTCCAAGAAGAATGAGCGCGCGGAGTCGGTGAGTTTGGGATAACAGGACCTGAAGAAGGATGGGGAGTTGATCCGGCGGTTTGCGCGGTACAAGGATGCTATCACGCGAGGATTTTGCATCGGGCTTTCCGCGGCCGGTGGTGCTAGCGATTATGTCACTGGGATTCTGAGTGACAATTTCTTCCTCAGTAAGCACTGGAGGCGTCATAGATGGCAAGTTGGCGGGTTCGGGGGCAAGGGGTCCCCTCTTCGTCATGGCTGAACCTCCGCGGTTCAACCATACGAAAAACGCTTGGAGATGCTCCTCAAAGAACACACTTGCGACGTTCTCGTATTGCCATGTGGGGGGAGCTAAGCCGTCCATGTTAGGAGGTGCTTGTCGCTGCTGTGCTAGTAGGTTTGGAAGCTGGACCATGACCTTATCAACGGCAAGATCCCACGACAGCCATAGCGGATGCTTGTGAGTTGGTGGGAGGACAGGGAACGCGCGGGGGGTGCAGTTGTATTTTCGCATGATCCGCTCGGCGAGGAGGAAGTTTCGGAACAAGGCAGCGAGGGTCCAGTCTTGCCTGAACAGGCGCTTGAACAGCTCTTTGGGGAAGGTGGTCCAGGCGATCGTGTCCGTGATGGCGGTGAAGATCCAATTAAGTTCACCAAGGGGGGTACGTCTATCCTTCAGGTCTCCTGGAATCTTCATGGCTTCATCAGTACCGAACGGCAAGCGCGCCTGGTTCTGGAGGACGTAGAATCGTAGCGCCATTTCGATCGGAGAGGTAAGAGCGGAAGTGAAAACATCGGCGGGAAGGTCTGGGGCCATGGGCAAGACCTCGTCTGCTGCACACGCCGCAAGGTGAATGGAGTCCACGAAGGGCGAATAGCTCGCGTTAGTGTCAGTCCGTGGTTCTGCATCACGCTTCTTCGCAAACTTTTCGAAATTATCCAGAATGTGACCCGCAGCCGAGCAGTCCCAGACGTAGATGGTAGGACTCCCTAACCAACTGAGGAGATCTTGCAGGGAGACGGGGATGTACTGGGTATATCCCCTATTGAACACCCAGATCTCACCGCTTGGAGTTGGCTTCGGGACGCCGTGACCATTGTAATAAAACAGCGCGCGTTCGTCCTTGACCATTTTGCGAAGGGTGATGCAGAACTTTTTGGTGTCTTCGACTGAGGGGTCAGGATAATGCTTATATCGCATTCGGGGGTTGAGCGTTTCGAACTGATGAACGAGATTTTTTCCTATGGCTTCGAGAGCTTTTGAAGGGGGAAGACTGAAAGGATCGATCCAACATTCCAAGACGGCACAGGGATTGGTCTTCACGATGTCAGGTGGATCGACCCCGATGTTCAGGCAGAGAACCAACGCAGCGTGGGCAGTCTTCAACTTGTTCTCCTTGCCTCTCCATGGACCGAGTTTCTTGACAGATTCCGGTGTGGGTGCCGGATTACCAGCAGTGAGATGTCGCTTAACATTCCACGCGGGAAGATTGGGAGGGATGGCAATGAGGGAATCGTCGTACGCTGACGAAGCCGGGTCTTCAGATGTAGCAGACTGGGACGATGATGAACCGGGGGATGAGTTCATTTGCCACCGTCCATGACGTTCTGCGACGTCTAACAGTAGGTTCGGATCAGTGGTTTGGCTAACTTTAGGTTTATAGGGACCCTCACCCGGATCGTAGACGTCGTTCATTTGGACAGACAGTAAGCAAGTCGCAGTCTCCCCCGTAATCCCTGCGTTAAGTCCACAGGTTCGTGTCTAGGTATCGTCGTGCGGGAGTAGTCTAGGCTGAAATCAAAATTCAAACTCCGAAGAGCGCTCGGCTTGCGCAAGCTTCAACAACGCTAAGATCGAGAGCTGCCTCGGACAAGACATTAACTCATACCTAGCTACGAGATTGTCCACAAAATCATGTGCGAGTTTCTGTGTGAGGATACTATTATGACAACCAATGGTCGAGAGTTACCGACACGCGAGCCTAGATAGCGACATTAGACCGAAAGCGAGTAACAGAGTACAAAAAGGCTCGTATGCGAGATGATGTAGTGTAGAGCATAGCCTACACACGACCTTGATTCGAAACTCGTCTGACTGAGATGCCAGGACTGAGATGGCACTCCCGCGTTACGAGCTGTTACCCATGGTAACATCCTCGCTCCTAGCATCTGTTCGTTTCCAAACCTGGTCGTATCAAAGGAAGCTTAGGTGACATTTTCAACACCAGCTAAATGTCTGCCCTACATACCTGCAATACGGTTTCGCCCAAGAAGATCATCTCCTTTTGCACTTCTTCAACAACCAGGTCCTGCAATTGGAACCACTTCTCCTCGTCGATCCCAGGAGTCAGGGTATGTAATAAAGACGCCCCAATAACATTTCCTGCCTTGAGCTGAACCTTCCAGACTGTATTTGCTTTGTCCCGTGTGGTCCCGGCAGTGGATTCGTGAACAACATTGGCGATCAGTTCGTACGTGACGGGGCTTCTATCCGGTGTATCCAGGTCTGCGTCGCGTTAGTGGAAGATTGTGCTCTCGAAAGGATGAAACGTACAAGGCGAAAAATCTACACCGGTCAAAGGGAAGTTGACGATGGTTGGGTTCTTTTCTTCAACGAAAGCGTTTTTGGTGAACCTCTTAAAATGAAGAATAATATATGGCGGTAGACGCTGGCACTTATGACACCGAAGTTGACCATTACTTTCCTGATGGACCATTAGGAGTCACGTACTGATGGGCTGGCTCGCGGGTGTTCTCACCTGCACCGACTTTCCATCGTATTTGGAAAGCACTGAAGCAAGCGTAACTTGAGGAATGATGTTCTTCTCCACCGCATCTTGGAACAAGGGCGGCGGAGGTAAATCGAGAGCGAGAAATAAGAAAGGAAGATGTTGGACTTTCGAGTCTGTTTGGAACCAGTGAGTAAGGGGGAAATGGATAGGCAAGAACGACAACCTTCGTTAATACGGAATTCGGGTTTCTGGTTCCCTTCCCAATCAGGCCTGACTACGACCTCCTGTGTTTCTAATCTAAGTTCGCCTTGGAAAGTCGAATAAATCACACCTTCGAAGGTCACTTTCGTCAGACATGTCCAGCGTGGAAATTGCTAAACGCTCACTGGAGTTCTTCTTTTTTGTTCCCCCCATGTCGATATGCAGCTTGTTCAACAGCCAGCCGAGAAACTCCGCCGGGTCACCTTGTTCCGTAATCTTGAATTTCCCCCCTGACGCTCTTGAAACTTCCTGCAGGAACTCATGTGGGCTCACTTGTGACTTGAAGAGGCGAGGGTTCCAAAGCTTCTTGGCGAGAGCAGCAAAACGATTGAGGAGTTCCGAAGACGACATTGACGGACCGGTTCTCGCCTTCTTTAGTACTGGAGGAGCTGTGTTGGTACTAGCAACGGGAATTTTGGGTTTGAAAAGCAGAAGATGATCGCGAAGGGGGGGAACATGAACCAGAGCTTGAATGATAACGTTCAGGTAGTCGTTTCGTTTGATGTTGTTCAGCCCGACAAAGCCAGGAATGTAAGGCCTTGATGATAAGTCATACGACGGTTTGTGGACAAAGGACGGGGATGACATTTGAACCACTTGTGCCTTTGTGAAAGTTGGGGCGAGGACGGCAGAGATGTCGTCAAGAGATGGATCTTGCACCTCGTATCCATCGGGAAGGATGTACACCTATCGATTAGGGCACCTGATAAACAAGACGTCGTCGAGCAAGTGGCGGTAACGAACCTTCTGTGTTTCGAGGTTGATGAAGACGTGGTGATCGTCATGGATGGAGTGTGCGTACGCGTATGATGACTTCCCTCTTCCTTGAAAGTATTTCCCACATACAAGACATCCATAGACGTTGATGTTGCTCAAGGAAACGGAACATAACTTTTCAAAGTCGAAATCAAGAGCTAAGCGGTTTACCTGCGTGTGCGTGAGGGGTGACTTGGTTAATCATGAAATAGGAGGTTCAAACTCACAGTGTCTAGATAGAGGTCAGACCTCTTTCCAGAACTCTCTTCCGTATTGCTTAGCCGCTGATCATCCCAATCATCGTCATCAGGTTGTTCTCTAACCGGCCTTGGTGAGGGTGCTACACTCTCTGGCTCGGTACTAGTTCTTGCCCGCTTTAACGGAGGTTCGAGATGCGTATTACTGTTGGTATCGTTTGGCTGATTGGCAGAACGCGAGGTGGGCATAGTTGTCAGTTGAAAGCGAAATAGACACTGATTCCCACCTTCACGGCGACTTCAGACGTTCTAACTGACCACCACTCTCTTCTCTCTATGCCCACTGAGACAACGACCCCTGTTCTCCTCCCCTAGCCGTCGAACGACATCGACATCGCCACTTGTCCTTTCTGGTCCTCCACTTCTTCCAATACTCACCACTAGCACATGGGATGTATCAAGGCTTCGCTAGACTGGCCATTGGGACATTCCCATGACTTACGGTGACACGGAATGCATTGAACCTCCTCTACTACTCGTGCTCCTGAATTCTTAGCCGACGATTTCCGTTCGGAAAACACTTTGGTTGGGGAGATAACCAGCGATAGACCTCCCCGCCCGTCTGGGCGCTACTTGAACAGTTCAATTGCTTCTCGAGTTTGTTTGTTTGGCTGTAGACGGCTCGAAGAAAGCGACGTCGAGTGGGTACACTTTTGCCCTTATAAGGACATTTTGACCGCGCTCTGAACATCGGCAGTGATCCGGACTTACTGGACAAGGAGCATTTCAGAGCGTCCTGAAAGACAGGATAGTCTACCATTGAAACATAAGCGCCAGGTTGGGCATTCTGCGTCACTGTGGGATCTACGCGTGACCATCCGAGACATGCGATATGGTCTACCCCAATGAACCAGCAGGCGTCTAAGACCGTTTTAGTCAACGCTTTCTCTTAATAGTATTTCTTGATTCTACTGGGTGGGTAATAAAGCAGAGGTTGGTCGAGATACTGTAGGCCCCAGAAGTGGACATGGACCATCCAGACGTCAACCCTGCAGGTTTGTAGCCTCAATCGTCCTCGCGACCAGCTGTAGCCTGACAATTCAGTTTAGGATCTCATTGGCAAGCGCTCCACGACCATTGCCGTGCTCAAAGGTTGATCTGGGACAAGGGAGAGGCTCAAAAATTAGGACCGGAACATGCACCGGACCAATGGAGATGTACCGTCGCAGGTGAGAGATGTACTCCAAGCCAGAGACGGCTAATACATGTGATATAGTTAACGGATGGACATGGGTCGGCACTGCACCGAGAAAGAACGATGCTTACAACAATGCTGCCCGTCAGGCCATGGATTTCATTGAAGGTATTTGCTAAAACTCTAGATAAAAGCATACCGAAGTCTGACTCGCGTCCTGCATTCAAAGCTGGAGGCGACGTAGGGATTGCCGCTCCCGCAGAGCATGCGGCAGAATAGAGAGCAACATATATGTGTATCTTTACGTTTCGCACGATATTTAGTCTTGCGTTGGGTATGACATTGTCAGTCCGCAAATGAGGTCTTGTCGAAGTCACGTAAGCAAACCGTGAGATACCAACAACTTGGCGGGAGTCGGACGCGGGACAGAATCACAGGGCCGGAATCCAAATTCTTCGGGGCGCGGAAATGGAGCTGGGACCTTCAATCGATTGAAATGTCCCACGGTATTTCCCCACTGTTTCTACGCTTCGGAGATAAC
>WSTW01000023.1:0-92679 GCA_019632305.1 Tulasnella sp. 403 | reverse complement strand
GCATCACGACACCACGCCCGGCGCTGTCCCCACTTCCATGACAACTAGCTCCTCTGACCCACTCGGAACTCCACTGGCGTGCTCCGCTGCCCTCTTCTCCACTGAGGAGTGCTCCGCACCTTACTCATCCCCTGCCCTCTGCTCCGCCTCTGCTCCGCAACCAGGCATGACATCGCAACGATGCTTGATGACATCGTCCCGCTCCACTGTCTCCACAATGTAGTATAAGTATCGCACTCGTAGTACTGTTGTACCCCATCTAGCAACTTCGTCTCCTCATTCCTCTGTTTCCCTCTCTCCTCTTGTCCTGTCATCTCCTTGCCTTTACTCTGTCCTCACTGTTACTCTTGTCACTGTCACCATCCTCCTTTGACCCCACTTGGACACCATCCGATCCTTGTGTCGTCGTCGTCCTCTTTCACCACTCCTGTCGCCTTGCACCTCCCTGTACCTCCACTAGAGGGTACCTCAGCCTTGATCTCTCATATACATCTTTGTGACCTCGACTCCCTGCACTTGCAACTCAGACTCAAGCTCTACCTTGTCTCACCGCTCCATCATCGCTCCCTCTTATACGTCCGAACCAAGTTTACACGCCGACCCAACCAAGTCCACAACCCAACTCCATCTTCCCACGCCTTCACCACATTATACGTACTCAAGATCCTCAGTCCCCACACTTCGTGATCCAACTCGTACTCCCTCTCATTGCTATCGACGTCTATTCTAGACCCCTTTGGGCTTCCTACCTCCCTTCGCCAACGTCTCTCTCACCGACACACCAAGTACCCCCTCAGACATCTACTATCCCATGCCACAGTCCTAACACCCGTGTCCGAGGCTTCAAGCCCGTTCGTGACAGATGGTGGCTTCTGTGCACAGCATGGTTGTGGACCCCTGTTCTCATTCCCCTGGCCAGCTGTACACAGCCTCGCTATCTGGCCCGTTCTCCTTCCATACACGGCTGGTGTGTGTAGGTGGCTGGCCTACATCCAATGTTCCTCATCACTGCCCTGGTTTTATGACTTGTTTCGCCCTTATGCCGATTCTGGTTAAATGGCCAGCAGAACAAGCTATTGAGTGCCAAGAAAAAGATGAACTGATGGCAAGTGTTGAGTTTGGAAAGGTGATCTGTATGGGAGGAGTGTTGATTTGGGCATCATCAACCCCTACATCACCAACAATGCACCATAGCCAATGAATCACATCGACCTTTTTTGACCCAATTGGTGATCTTTACAACACTGTTCACAGCTAATATGGCTTCAGTTCATCTCCAGTCTAACTCCAGTGTATCAGGCTAGCTGTCCAGCAACCTTTGCATTTCCTTCTCATTTGCCACCTTTGTTGCTGTGTAGCACATGGGTACCACTGCATGGAGAGGAACTCCCACCAGCATCAGAAATGTTAGGGTACTTGCATTACATTTGAGGTCCGGGACAGGTGATTAGCAGGGTTCTATGTGACACTCTGATCAATGGTCAACTTAGAGCCACCCCGAGCTCTGCCATGATCATATAACCCCCAGTGGGAGCTGTCGAGGTATATATCATGACAGTATATAGCTGCTTCCCCTCCAGACACTCAACATGCGTGCTCAGACAATTGTCCCACTCTTCCTCACTTTCCTGTTTGGCTCCTTGCTCAAACACGCACATGCAGCACCTATCTACTTGGCAGCACTCAAACCACGCACATCATCGAACCCCACTTGTCTTTACTCGTGCCCAATTGTGGGTCCTCCAGCAATGCCATACATTTTCCTCTTTGCTCAGAGCAGTGACACGATGTATTGCGAGGTATCATTTTTCAGTCTGAATCACCTTTGCTGTAATAGAACTGATGGGAAGTTACAATGTTGCAGTACGATAATGGCATGAATGTGCTCACAGTATTCACTTCATGCAACTATGTGGGCCCGAGTCTCTTAGTAGCCCAGACCTTGGGATTGGGTGCTTATTGTGGATACGTTTATAAGGATTCACACAGTGGGGTCTTGATTTCAGGTCCCACCTCGGGTTCCTCTGCTTGCGCACCCACGGCCGTTCCCGGTGCGTCCTGCATGCGTAAGAGGTCAATCATCCAGACCAACAGGCTCCTGCGGAAATCGTATGACCCTTCAAAATGGCAAGAGAAGGCTAGTCTTGGTGGCCTGAAGGAACCGGTGTAGAGGTTCGCCTTCGTATTTTGAGACAACGGGCCGTCCCAAGTCATTCCCTCGGCTAGTTGTGTACAGACTCGCTTTCCTGCTCATTCTACTTTCATACAAGGCTCAAGTACACCTATATGTGGCTGGCCTACTGTCAGCTATTGGGTTTTACATATTTACATAACTTATCTCTCGTCCGATGTCTCTGCCTCTCTGAGGCCTCATCACCACTGCCGCCCAGGCCTCATGACCCGTCCCTCGCCTAACGTCTGGATCCTCTGCACATTTTCGTGCATTCCCCGCCTTTCTTAAGGCGGACGCACTCTTCTCCTTCATCCGTTTACAACCAGGGCGGTGGTTCAGGGGTCGTCAGTAAACATTTGTTGAACACGACGACCAGTGACTCCGTTACGACCTTCAGCAACCGACAGATGAACCCCATGTTACTCGTAGGAGCAGCATCAATACGCCACTTACAACCTCCCGGCCCTCCTTACCGGGTTGTTCTACCAATTCCCATTCCGTGGCTTAGAATGCGAACTCAAAGGACGTTTCGCTCGTATGCCAACCCTTGCTACTACCACAGAGTCAAAGACCTCCTCAAGCAGGTAGCTTTGTGTCCAGCCAAAGGTGAATTCACGGCAAGTCTCGAGTTTGACATGCCGATCCGGAAGTGTCACTTTGCGCATCACCAACTCCTACATCAACATGACAATCCGATCGACCCTTTTGGGCCCAATCGGTGATACCGATGATACTGTTAAAGCAGCCAATCTGGCCCTACTTCATCTTGAATTCGCTCCCGGTGTATCGGGCTAGTCTAGCTACTTCTGAAGACCTCTACAGTGGTCTTCTCGTTTGATTCGCCACCTTTGTTGCTCTGTTGCACATAGGTACCGCTGCCCACGGAGCCACTACCGTCACCATTGGAAAGGCGGAGGTGCTCGCATCAGGACTGAGGAGCAATATCACTGCAAGAACTGGTTGAATATCAATCAATGTGGTTGTCAAACACGGGTGATCGGTAAGGTTTGTGTGGCACTCAAGAGTGCCCATCAATTGCTGATCAACACGGAGAAATCAACAATTATCCTTGGGACCCTCCTCTGTCGCAGTCATACAAACCAGAGGGATGTCGAGGGGGTGTGATACGACAGCAGCCGCAGCGTCTCAACATGTACGCTCATTTACTTGTCCCGCTCTTCCTCGCTCTCCTCTTCGGCACCTTACCTCACTACACGTATGCAACACCTACCTACGCAGCAGCTCTTAAGCCACGCGCATCAACAACCCCCAATTGTATTTACTCGTGTCCCGATATGGGTCCTCCAGCAGCCCCAGATCCTTTCAGCACTTTTCAGAACCTCACCACGATATTTTACGGGGTGATACCTTCTGGTTCAAACCATCTTTACCATAATCGGGCTGACGGGGGTTACAAAATTGCAGTACTGGAAAGCCGGGGATTTCGCATCGTTCACCGAATGCAATTATGTGGGTCTCCTAATTAGCCCAAAATCTTTATACCAATGGTTACTTATCGTAGATACCTTTACAGGATGCGCACACTGGGGCCTTGACGAGTGGTCCCACCTCGGGTGACCATGCTTGTCCACCCCAGGCTATGTCTTCGTCCTGCACGCGTAAACGGTCGATTATCCAGACTAGGATGCTCCCGCGCAAGTCGTATGATCCCTCAAAGTGGCACGAGAAAGCCATTCTTGGTGGTCCGAAGGAGTTGGCGTAGGGGGTTATTGGATTTGTCTTCACAGTTTGGGACGACGGGTAAGTGATCCCGGCCCAGCGCTGCATCGTAAACCTGTTGTCACGTTTCGAATGTTCCCCTTGAGAAATCTCTGATTACGTTTCTGTTCCTTTCACTACCTTAGTACGCCATTCGTGCTTTGGGGTAACAGACCTTCGGGTGTTCTTATACAGTTGTACTATCTGGGTCATAGTAACTGCAACTACATTGATTCGTTCGTAAATGGTTCAGTCCAGTGTGTAGTGTTCTATTCCCTAGTAGTTCCTGAGAGCGCACGAAGATGTCGCGGAAGGTGGGAGAGTACTAACATCAGTCCTCGGGAAAGCCGTCGTCGGTAGAACCTCCTTCGTCAGAAACCTCCTTGGCCTTGAAGCGATAGGCGCCAGGGGAGTCCCAGGAGACGTACTTGGCTGGCCACTTTATATCAGCACATGCAGGAGACTTATACTGCCATGATCGACATACCAACCACTACGTCTCCACCACCACCCGCGAAACCAGCGACCAGACCGGATCCAGTGTTTGAAACCGGGCCAAGGTGCACATTCCTCCCTGTTTTGCATAGAAGATAAGTCAATGCACTAGTCGATCACAATGGGACAGTTTCCCCACAAATTCCATGACCAGGGACCTTCCCAATACTAGGGAGTGCAGACTCCGGAGTCTCTCCCTTCACAACAGGACGGACATCGCCGGTCTCTCCCAGGAACACAAACCAATTGTTATCCGGAGATATTGATACCGACACCACCACGTTCGAGGCCTAATTCAAGTGACATCAGTGGACCATACCAATTATCGACGTGAAATGACCCACAGGGAATATAGCTAAGGACGGCGTATCATTGCTTTCTTGAAGCTTGGAAACTTCCCAGCGTGAGTATTTCCCGCCCATGTTGCCTCCGACTAGCCACCGTCCGTCAGGTGAGAATTGAACACATCGAACCCAACCATAAGAATCGGGGACCGTGAAGATGCGACTTCCTGTTTGAGTATTCCAGATCCCGGCGCCTCCGTGATGTAAGCCCCCGACCACATAGGTAGAATCGGGGGATATTGCTACGGAACAAAAGTAGTTCTTGTCGTCCACCGATATAACGTGGTTTTTTCCGGCATGACCCTTGAAGTGCCAAAGACGGAGTGTTGGATCTTTGTCGCCTGCTCCGGATGCTATGAACGAATCGCCCGATGAGATATCAACGCCCCAAATCGTGCCCTTATGCCCGGTGAATTCGGATACTAGTTCTCCGGATGTCAAATCCCATAACTAAGTGGACACATCCTCAAGTCAGTAAAGTTGAAACGAGCCAAAGATATTCCCGACCAACCAAAATGGCAAATCGCTTTGATTCTGCAGTGGCAAGGTAACGCCCAGAAGTACTGAACTGGAGGGTTTGTGCTCCTGACGACTCGGGTGGGTAATTCAGTTTCCTGGACTCGGTCGTATCAGATCCCAAGGAAACCAAATAACGTTTATTCAACTCACAAGGCAATATCCCATGTCTCCGTGTCATATATTGAGACAGTCGAATCCCGATTCTCACCGAAGACGAGCGCTAAATATTTGCCATCTCGAGAGAACCGTAAAGCGTCGAGTCTGAGAAGTATGAACAGTGAGTGTTTGAGAGTCACTGCGTCAATCAAGAAATGCTACGGACTCCTTCGCCGGAATGTCCTTCACTTCTCCGAACCGGAACGATTTCCCAGTTAGGATGCCTACTATTTCGCTTGCCGATGCTCTTGACTCGGGAGCGTATTGCCAGCAACGCCCAAGTAAATTCTGGGCACGAGCGGGACAGTCGATGGTCTCCACCTGGTACGGCATATCACCTTGGTCGACCGTTGTCTTTAATTCATCCGGATGGTTGATGTCGGCATATAGTGTTTGATTTGCAACCATCTCAAGGTTCACGGTCGTTGGTCGAGGCAGACGAAGTGATTGGAAGCTATTTACTTACCTTGAAGATGAGGCAACCCAACGACCACATGTCGCTGCACGGTGTGTGAGGTGTCTTTCTCTTCAAGACTTCTGGGCTTTCATAACGCCAAAGCCCATCAGTCACATTCGCAAGATCGACTTCTGCTCTCTCCAGTGTACTCATTAGATCATAGTCCGAAAGGACTGCGTGACCTTGAGGATCCACGAGTATGTTCCCCTATGGAAAGAGTGGCCAGCAATATAAGTACGTAGTAGAGCAGTTGAACTGCGATGTTTACCGGGTGGATACTACCATGGCAGATAGGTGGGTCACGACTGTGAAGGTACAAGAGACCTTGAGCCATATCGGTAATCTACAAAGTTACGTGAGTTGCTGATCGGTGAATCTGCGTGATACGGACCAGTTCCAGGCAGCGGCTGTATTCAACTGCACCCTTTTCCAGAAGAGCGTGAAGGCTCCCCCCATTTTGGAGAGAAGAAACGAGCAACATTGCCTCGCCATCGATGCAGAAACCGAGGAATTTGTTGATGTTAGGGTGTGTCAACCCAACCCACACCGGGGCAGTTCGCTCGATCTCCTGCGAAGGACGTTGGCGTGACTGATAATCTATAGCAGTACTAGACTCACTTGAAAGAGACGGTCTCTAGCCGTCTTGTCCTGTACGGTGAACAATTCTTTCACTGCAACTATCTCCCCAATATCCCCTGTGACGGGATGGAGACTTCCTTGGTAGGCAATGCCAAAACGGCCCGAGCCCAGCTTGGCAGTTTGATCAAATAAGACATCCGATCGCTTGATTCGGACAGATTCCGAAGGTAATGTGTCCTATTCAATACCGTCAGGGTTAATGGGTTGCGCACTGGAGTACGCTGATAAACTGACAACTATGACCCCTAGGATTTCCTCGACATCTTCTTCTCCTCCTGGGCAGTTGAATGAGCACACGGAAAGAAGTCGGGGACGTGCTCGTACCTCTCAGGACTGCAACGCATTGTGTCATCGTAGGACGCGAGCTTGGAGGCTTCCGCCAGCAACGAGATAACAGTCTTTTTACGCGATTGGGACAATTGAGTTCGCTAATGGTTGCTGGAGGGATATCTTGCGTGATCCATTTTACGATAGCCCCGGGGTTGTTGGCCCAATGATATGGGAATTTTCCGCTGAATATCTATAAACCCAGACTCTCAGTAACGTATCGAAGCAGCTATCGCCGTCGCATGATACCTCCTGTAGCAAACAGCCCCAGGCCCATATGTCACTCCCCAGGGCACGCAACGACGTTCCAAGCAGTAATTCGGGGCTTTCGTAGGGAAGCGAGCCGCCCTGATTGAATGTCGACGTCGTCAGGCCTGACGGCAAGTTCTCCATCGCCTTGGCTAGACCGAAATCACATAATACGGCATCTCCACCGTCGGATATGAGTATGTTCAGCTATCGCAATGTTAGCGAATTCTCGCGAGGCATGTAAATATCGCCGCACCGACTTGATATCCCCATGGCAAATAGGGGGATCTAGCCCGTGTAGATATTGTAGTCCTTTGGCCGTATCCAAGGCCTATGTGTATTCTCTCGATTATTTCGTGAATCTCGTAGATCGTATGATGGCTCACCAAGCGCAGACGTGAAGTCGTGGAAGGTCGTGAGCCTAGCAGGTAATCGCTCAGGTTACCGTTCTGTACGTAGGGAGAGACTAGCCAAGCTGCATCAAGCTGGGGGCTAAGGTAGTAGCCGATGAAAGGCAGAATGTGCTTATGGTGCAGCTGCGACCAAATAGTCATTTCTCGGATCAGGGCCTAGCAGATTGGGTGTCACGTTAGGTCAAGAAGCGCAGATGGGCAGTGCTAGGCGTACGATGACCATCCTGAGACACTTATCACGTCCACCGGCGGGTCTTAGCTTCTTCACAGCAACAGCTACCCCAGGTCCTAGCAAACGTCGCCGCATCATTGCACGTTGGACCGCCCCATAACCACCAATACCGATTATAGAGCCGACTCTCGGGAAGGTGAACCAAGATGGCTTCACAAGATATCTTTCAAGAGGTATGAGGATTCCGGCCTGCAGAACGTGTCATCGAGGGTTCCACCCCACTATACGATCACCCGCTTACTAGCTCACGCTCTAGAGAATCAAGTTCGGTACCCAATGACGCAGTTGACGCGGTGGATGATAGTAAACTCTGTCTATCACCCTCTTGCAAAAAGTGCAGCGTCCCAGCTAAGGGGAACAACTTGAGCGTCGATAAGAGAATTGGATCGACTAACTTACCGGTCAACTCGGCCAGAGCCTGGGTCATGGCAGGCCGTTCACTCGATTCACGTTTCCAACATTTTGCAAGCAACTCTCGAATGTGCTCTGGACATTCCCCTGGCTCTAAGCTTGCGGGAGGGATGTTCTGCGAAATTTGATGTATGACACGCCCTTCCAAAGGTACGTCGTTGTATGGCGCACGACCAGTGACGATCTGGGCGTGGTCATTATGAGCCGGTGAGGGTACGATGATAAAAACAAGTCGATTACCTCTAACAGTAAGCACCCCCAGGCCCACACGTCGCTCTCGAGTGTGGGTGGCGTATTCGGGACGAAGAGCTCCGGACTCCAATAACGCAACGTGCCCCCGGCATCCAGGCTTGTTGTGATTCTGGAAGCCGGAGTATCTTCTGCCGATTTCGATAGGCCAAAGTCACACAGCATGGCACGCTTATCGGACCCCACCAAGACGTTGACCTATACGCAAAGGCAATGGATGGTGGATCATCGTGATGGATAGTGCTACATACCGCTTTGATATCACCATGACAAATCGATGGGCTTCGAGTATGAAGGTATTCTAGCCCTTTCGCGGTATCTTTCGCCTGTGATAGTTTGATCAGCGATGTCATAATTGGGGTGGAAGAGACAACCTAACTAGTTCAAGTCGTTCGTCTAACGCAGGACGCGTCCTCTCCAGGTAGTCGTAGATATTTCCATTAGATGCAAAAGGTGACACCAGCCAAGCTTCGTCCAGTTTGGGACTCAGGTGGAACCCCAGAAACGGCAACACGTTCGGATGTTGGAGACTCGCCCAGACGAGTAACTCCCGCACGAGTGCCTGCCAGACACCAGTCGTCAAATCCTCCCTCAGTACTCGGTTACATTACGAACTGGCACCCACCGAAGCAACGTGAAGACGTTTCCCCCAGTCACCGACGGTGTAGAGTTTCTTGACCGCCACATCTCGTTTCGTCCCAAAAATACCTTTCCGCAAAGTAGCGCGATGGACAGTCCCGTACCCACCAGCACCGATTTCGGAATCATTCTTCGGAAAATCGATCCACGACCTCTTGATCAATGCGTGTTTGAGGGAAGCCAGTGATACGGACTGCGGACGGGTTGATTATCACATCAAAGCCGCAAGAAGGCTACGCTCGCGTACCAGCTCTTTTTCGAGGGCCTTCGTATCCGATGTAGTAGTGGGAGCCATGGTAAGTAGCGTAAGTCGGGGGAACGTTGCTTTAGGTGGTTGATTGGACGTCGGTGATTAGCATTTGAAGTCCGTGTGATCACAAGTAAGGCTCCGGGTTGGTCACGTGAGGTGAGTCCTCCCCGAGCATTGATAGCGGCCCGATGGCACACTAAACAATGGTACTTTTGGAACACCCCTTCTTGGGAGCATATTTTCCTCCACGCGTCCTTTGCAAAAGGGGTGCATTGAATGCGAAATGGTTCTACAAATTTTGATGGCAACAACGAAAAAGAATGTCACGGCGTCTACTCGGGCTTGGTGGCCACTACTGGATCTGGACTTGGCATCTCTTCCATCGGTGGTGGGGCACTGATTGAGCCGGGACCTTTTCTCTTAGCCTCTTCGTCGAGGTACTTGTCCATATCGTCCGAGCGGGCAGTGAATGGCCGCTTGCCCAGTAACTCAATCATGTCCTCTCTGAGGAAAAATGCTAGGTCATTATACTTGTCGCTAACATAAATGAAGGACACTCGCCTCGTAAGCACTTCCTTGGCGAGAAGTCGTCGGGCGACCCTCTCGACCTCCTCCCTCTTCTCCGTTAAGAGGGTTCGAGTACGACCATATGCATCCCTACATAGCACAACGATACACGTCAATTTCATGAAAAATATGGGGGTTAGCGAAACATACGTGATCATCTTCCGAACCTCCGCGTCCAGCATCTCGCCGGTCTTCTCGCTGAACGGCTTCGTGAAACCATCACGCTTCTCAGCGTTACCGTACGACACCGGACCTATCACAGGATTCATGCCATAGTTGGCACAGGCCTTGGAGAAGCAGCATGTCGGTTGAGTGAAAGATATTCATATTGGGTATCACCTACCTCGAATGCCATCCGAGTGATCTTCTGCAAATCGTCTTGGGCACCCGTGGTGATCTCGTTAGCGCCAAAGAATATCTCCTCTGCAACACGTCCCCCGAGGGTCATACACATCCGGTCCACCATCTGAGGAGTCGACATGAGGTATCGCTCAGCTGGAAGGTACTACATACACGATCAGCACCAAAAGGGGGACGTATCGAACACTCTCAAGCTTACCTGCGCATATCCCAACGCACCAACACCCCGCGGGATAATGCTGACCTTTAGAAGCGGATCGGCATGCTCGAGGAACCAACCGCACACAGCGTGTCCAGCTTCGTGATACGCAACAATCTTCTTCTCTTCCTTGCTGAGCACACGGCTCTTCCGCTCCAGCCCAGCGATAACCCGCTCAATCGCAGTCTCGAAGTCGACCTCCTCGACATACGAGGCTGCTCTCCGCGCGGCATGCAACGCGGCCTCGTTACACACATTCGCAATGTCGGCGCCGGAAAAGCCAGGCGTTAGCACGGCGAGCTTTTCCGCGATGCGGTCCATAGTGAGGTCGGTGGCCAGACGGAGAGGTCCGAGGTGAACTTTGAAGATGCCTCGGCGCCCCGAAACGTCGGGGCGATCCACCTGGATATGACGGTCAAAGCGACCAGGACGGAGGAGGGCCGCGTCGAGGACGTCAGGTCGGTTCGTACCGGCGAGCACGACGATGTGCTCCTTAGTACCAAACCCATCCATCTCCACGAGAAGCTGGTTGAGCGTCGATTCACGCTCGTCGTTACCACCAAAGTTGCCACCCTTCCCTCTTGACTTGCCTATCGCATCGATCTCGTCCACAAAGATGATGCATGGCGCGTGCTTCTTGGCGGACGCAAACAAATCACGGACACGGGAAGGCCCGACACCGACGAACATCTCGACAAACTCGGACCCGGAGACGGAGAGGAAGGGAACACCCGCCTCGCCCGCCGTCGCCTTTGCGAGGAGTGTCTTTCCCGTACCAGGAGGACCAGACAAGATCGCACCACGAGGGATCTTGGCCCCCAGCTTCTCGTACTTGGTCGGCTCCTTCAAAAAGTTGACAAACTCCATGATCTCCTCCTTCGCCTCGTCCATCCCGGCGACATCGTCAAACTTGACCTTGACGTCCGTCTCCTTGTTAAACATCTTGGCCCGGCTTTTCCCGATACTGAATATTCCACCTCCACCGGCTCCACTGGCGCCGCTCGCCCGTCGGGACATGTAGAACAAGAGGCCAGCGAGGAGGATAGTCGGTGCGAAATGCAGGAGCGTATTCACGGCGCTAATTTCTTCCCGATACGCCACGGGGATGCGCTGACTGGATGGAATGCCCAGCTCATTCTGCGCTTCGTCGAGCTTCCTCTCGAACGCCTCGACACTGCCGATGGAGAAATAGTACGAGCCAGCGGGGGCACCACCGGTGTTCATGGTCCCAGTAGCGTTGGAGTGGAGGTGCACGCGAACGGTCGACCGGTTCACGACCGTCAGCTTATCCACGAGGCCACGGTCGAGGAAAGCCGTGCGGAATTCCTGCCAAGTGATCTCCTTGGACGACGAGTCAGCTCCGGAGAGGAGGTACGTGACGTACAGTGCTCCCGTGAGCAGCAGGATCTGCTGAGTGTTCACCTGCGGCTGTGGCTGGCCGCCGTCGGGGCCCCCCTGCTTGGACGAATCCTTCTTGGTATCGGGATCCTCTCTCTTGTTGGTCTTCTCGCCGTCCTTATCGTCGCGTGGCGGTGGGGGTCTCGGGGGCAGACCCGCAGCTTTCTCTAGCTTGTCGAGGGCGTCCACTCCAGACTTGCCGAAAAAGTTCTCCATCATCTTCCTCGTCTCCCGTCGAATCTCCTCTACCTCCCGCTGCTCCTTGGACTCCTTGGATTCCTTGGCATCCTTCTCCTTCTCCGGCGGTTTTGGCGGCTCTTGCGACTGGCTCGCGTATGTCCGTAATGCAAGCACCCGTGAGGGGCCCTGTGATGCTAATGAGGGGGTAGGAAGAGATAATGGTCTAAGAGAACGAAATGCCGTCCGGGCTCGGAGAGTCCGGGGCAGCAACATAGGATAGCAGGGCAAATGCTGGTGGTGGGAGGGAGATTTTGGACTAGATCCCAATTTGGGACCGGGTCCAATCGACGTGGGAATATCCATTCTGTTGCCTCTTTCGGCCGGCCGGACGCGTCGCACACAAGACCGACACGTAGACCAAGCGGCAAAACCTTCCATTGGATGCACCCATACATGTGTACATAGAGTAGATATAAGTTATCGCGACTTGACGCGCCATGTCTTTAGAGGCAGGGCTAGACAGATGGGTCAGTCGCTGTCACACGACAACGAGCGGGTGCATCCTCACCTTGTAATCGAAGTGCGGCAGGTCGGATGAATAGAACCAAAAGAGCTGCCCCAACTGTCACGCATATAAGCGAGATGTAGTAGTAGCCGTCTTTCTGGATTACGCAGGTACCGCCGATGTCGTTGCAGGCGGCCTTGCCAGCGTCAGAAACGCACTCGGTTCCAATGACAGAAGCAGCATTTGCGACTTCCTTCAGGGGCGATGTACCCACTTGGCACGTAGCAACAGTCAATGCGTCCACACCTACAGCAGGCGTGTAAGGGCACGGTATGGACTCTAGCTTAGGTCATGGAGCACATACCTCTGAGAACGAAGAACTTGGGCCAAGTGCCACCGAGGTTACTGATAGTATTCAAAAGCTATACAAATACAAGATCAATGGTGGTCTGAGAGACGCTGCAATCCAACTCACCGTCATGTACGTCCCACCAATCAAAGGATCAGCGATTTGAGTATGGAAAGCCGATATCCCAACAAACTGGACGGTTCTGAACCGAGAGAGCCATCAAGCACCGCACGAAAAGCAAAAGGCGTGCAGCATACCCAGCAAAGCCCGACAACACGTTCGACACGATCAGCAGCAAGAAAAACCCAGCAGGGATAGGCGGTTTGGGGAACGCCCAAACAATGAACGGGTAGTACAGGCAGAACCCCAACCGGATCCAGAACGCCCATAGCCATGGGCGGAGCGCCTTGTCGCCTACAGACCACCTGGCCGCGATCCACCCGCCGATGATCTGGAAAGGGAAATCGACAAGGACGACAAGCGCAAGGTCTTCCTTATTCAGCCCCTTTTCTACAAGCTTGAGGTTCGTAACGGCATCGTTGGCCTGGAAGCCGATCTTCGAGACGAGGTGGATGATGCAAAGCATCTGGACATCTGATGAAGAGCAACGACTCAGTCATGCCCGCGATTCCGAGACGAGCACACATACGCTTGAGTTTACAGACACTCCACATGCTTTTGTACACCCTCGTCAAGTGCAGGTCATCATCGTCCCCGGAGACCGGGTCCTAGGCGAGCGATTTGGAGTCAACGACCGCGATTTCCACCGTAGCGTGAAAGCCGCAAATGCTCACCTCCTTCTTGAAAATAAACAACCAAAACGAAACGATAAATGAGGCAAAACCCCAGAATTTCATATAGGCGCCGAGAGAGACTAGTGGGATCTCGGACGGCGTCGTCCGGAAATATTTGTTGCTTAACCTTGTGCGTCAGTCGAGGTCATGGCACGGAAAACTGTGTCAACGTACGCAAAGTCGGCACTGTTTAGTGCCAAAAAGACGGTAAATGACAAGAAGTAGCCGGTATTCAATCCAGCAGTCTGGGCGGTAGATGCATAAGAGAGGTTCTCTTGGGATAGGAGCGTAAGGGCCCAGCCGTCCACCGCAATATCTGCCAGGGCTGAGGTCAAGCAACATATACAAAGGTGAGCCAGGAGCGACGTACCTTGAGTGGCGGCAAAGAATATCAACAAGGTGAAGAGGGAGGTGATGTACGGAACGTTGGGATGATCCTGCCCGCCCGTCCAACCATAAGATCACCCGGGATGAGCGCGGGGCAGGAGCAGCACTTACGACGTCCAGGAGCTCAGACGCATGACTTCCCATCCATATCATCAACAGGCCCATGATAACCTGGATAGGCACAATCCAGGATTTCCGTCGTCCAAGCCGGCCGGAGAAGACCGCATCTACCACCGGAGCATGTAATAACTTCAACGAGTACGGAAACCTAATCATTTCAGGTTAGGCAGTCGTCAGCGGCGCAATTTCCGTGGAGATGCAGAGACGGACGAACGTTGCCAATGAGAACGTCCCCAGCTGGGAGTACGACAACTTGGACTTCAAGAGGAACGGCACGGAGCCAAACGCAAGACCAATCGGCACTCCCTGAATAAGGTCTACACACACAAGCGAACATCAGCCAGACCAATCCACCCCGCAGCAAAACCGGAATCCACACCAAAAAAACCGACTCACAAAGCACAATAAGCAACGCAACAGCATACTTGTCCTTCAATGACATCGGACTCGCCGGCTTCTTCTGCGGCGACACGTCGTCCGAGTCCTTCTCGACGTCGTCCCGGGAGGACAATAGCCCCAGCCGGATCTCCTCATCCTCGTCTCCGGTGTCGGGGAACCGCGCGGACAGCGGCGTGCGGTGCGCCGAGTGCATGACATCTGCGGCGTCCATCACGCCAGGCGTTGCAATGGACGTCGACGTAGCCGACGCTTTGTCGCGAGCCGTGTTCGCGAGGTTCTGCGCGGAACGACGCTTTCGCGAGCGTTTGGAGGTGGTGCTGTCGTGTGCGGGCGACAGCCGTGGTGAGGGCGAAGGTGAGGGTGTGGGTGATGATGTCGCGGGGTCTTGGAGACCGTGGCCGTTGACAGATATACGTTGGCGACTTTTCCTCTTACGAACGCTGTCCTTGGGGCTGGCATCGTCCGCCTTCCCATGGGATGCCATTTTCAGGCAGTAGCGGTTGCTGGTGAAGCTTGGTGCAGGTGGTTTGAATTTCGACGGCGGAAATTTCCCTGTCGAGCTGATTCACGATTTACCCTTCAATGGCGAGGGACTTTGCCGCGCTGGCAATTGCAGGGATCCAAGGGCAAGTAGCAGGCAGCTTTAACGCGCTTATATGACCTAGCATCTAGTACGTTCCGAGCCTATACGCGTCAGGACACGTCGCGCGGAGTACGTGTCGTCGTAATCTGCTTCATCAGCAAGAACGCGCAGCACCACCTCAAGCTAATGTAAGAATGAGCGGCCTACTTGTTGTCAAGCTACTCAAAAGGACAGTGTTGTTACAACGAAAGATCCCAAAGAATGATGGAGAGAAAATGTACAATGTTTGCGGAGTAAATCGTCAGTCGTCCAGGTCTTTTATTCGTGTCGCGAGCTAGGCGCGAGGATGCGGGATGGAAAGAGGATACGGAAAAATGTTCTAGTTGCTTAACTGGTAAATCTTGACGCTCTTGACGGCCCAGTCTACCAAAAAGGATTATGAAACAAACACGTTATGACTGTCGGTGGACTTACAGGCTTCAGAGAATGACGATCCATTCGTTTGAACGTATTGCGCGCAAGTTGGAATGCCAGTCTTCTGTGCGCAGCTCGGGCTACCATCATTCTGGGCTGCGGTCCATGCGCCACCAGCCCAGTCTCCGCAAAAGGTGGTGTCAAAGATCGCGGTGTGATCCTTGTTAAAGACGAACGGATCGCAAGTACTGTAGTAGTGGTGTGAGCACGAATGTCTCCAAGACGTTACAAGCTGAAGCTCACGAGGCTGGCCAGCGAGCAGACGGTAGACCCCATTTGGAAGGCTGTGGCTTCTCGGCGGTCAAATCGCTAGGGATGGATTGACGTTCAAAGAACCAGATGGAAATACCGGTCGTATCCCATAACATTGCGTAGACACCACCACCATTTCTGAAAGATGACCTCAGTGTCACATTATGACGCTCTCGAGGGGGCTGAAACGTACGCGTTGAATCCGGCGCCGTAGCTGGTAGGATCGTTATTCTTGATACCACAACCTGATCCAAGTGAGCTTAGAGTCGGCGCCAGTGGCTATCAATCGAAGAAATTACGAACCGCTATTGCCAGTAAGGGCGGCTGAGCAGACATTGCCGTTGAGCATCGTACCGGTGCCGCCAAAGTCGTTGGGAAGCGTACAGCCGTCCGGGCTGTGCAAACTGGCTTGGTTGAACACATTGTCGTGCACGCCTTCCAAGATGTCGATCTCGCCACCGGCTGGCCAGTTCGGTCCGTGGGTCCACCACGCTCTAGACATCAAAAGGCATCAAACCTCCGTTTGCGGATCTGAAACCATCAATACGCACGGCCAAGTTCCTGCACGATAACGGCAGCGTGAGTACGGCATCAGTGTTGCACAAGACAAATGTTGCTTACCACAGCCAACAGGCATGTGTACCGCGTCCATGACCCAAAGTCCGCCGTTGAAGCTCTGATTGGATTCTATGCGTACACTCTTCCGGTTTCCTGGAACTTGAGGCGTCGTGTCGACACGCATCAGGGCATTTCCACTGGAATCAAAACCTATCAGATTGCTTGCTTGCTAGAGAGGTAAAGATTATCAGAGCTGCGGTTGGCGCTGGAACAAACAACTGATGACTGACAGCATCTTGCCGGGTTGTGTATTGAACAGTGCCTAAAGGTACTCATTAGGAAGGCCGGGGATTAATGTACGAGATACTTGCCATGGGTGGGGTCGGCATCGGCAAAGAATGTCCAGCTATCGAAGAAATCCGATCCTGACTTGAGGACGAGGTAAATTATCAGCGGGCCGTGCCGACGGCACAACTCCACGGGGATAAGAGCTCCGCAACTTACGCTATCAAACTGCTTCTTGTAAGTACCGCTGGTGGATGTAGGAGTGGCAGCTGGAGTGCGAGTGGTAGCACCACCCCTCCCAGTTGTTGTGGGGCGGGTCAAGGTCCCTGTAGCAGGGGAAGTTGGTTGGCCAGGTGGTATGGGTTCGAGTCCGCCGGCTTGCTTCAATACACATTGGCCGTTGGCGTTGACTGCTCGCCGTTCTATGCTGCGAGGGGAGACTCGTCGTACTGATTTCTGCCTGGAAGTAAAGAGATTGGAGAGAGTGACTCCAATGTCCTGGAAGAGTCCAGAACGTCTAGGCCGATGCCGAGTGGCGTGTTGAGCGCGTTGGTGAGAAATTGTCCGTGGTAAATGGGGCCGGGAGTGGTGTTGATCAAGATGCGCAGTCGTAGTGAGACAGAAGACAAGGACAGTGAGGAGATTATCCAACCGCATGGTGTGAGGAAGAAAGGGTAAGAAAAAAGAGTTGACTGGAAAGCAGAATTAAAAGAGGAGGTAGGTTTATAGTTGAGGGAGTATGGACAGCTTATAGATCGAAGAAGATGCCACTGAGCTCTGCCCCTTATAAATAGGGAACGGTTGTCTGGCCAAGGGCAGTGCCAATGAGCTCAGAGAACGTGTATGCCTGTAGGACGAGTGAAAAACGAGGACGAGTCTTGGAGCAAAGCTCGGTTGGCAGAAGAGGTTTGCGCGGCAAAGTGAGGTCGTGTAGGAAGCTTGTGGTGGGGGAGAGGAGTACCACGAGGCATTTACGAGCGATGGGTAGAAAATTCCCGCGCCATGAGACCAAGGCAAAACTTAACACCACTTGGCATAATGCAACGATGGAAGTGACCTCCAGTGTCTACAGACCATAAGTAGTAGCATCGTCTCTATCGACAAGGTGTGGGGTTTGGATAGAAGCAGACGTCGTCAAGGTGTGCTGAGACTGAACGAACAAGTTTACCAACGATCCGGTTCGTTGAGGGGGGTGAGGAGGTGGTTTGGACGACGGAGACCAAAGGTTATATACGAAGCAGAGCTAGGCAGGACACTCGGGTTGGGCTGGGTTGCAAGTTGAAGAGTTTTGCAAGTCGCCGGGTCTCACGAAGCGGTGAAGGCAAATCTCGATAAGATATAACCGTCGCGCGTCTAAATGAAACGTTTACGGAGCCGAGGTGTGGGTACAAAGCGTGTTTAGTGGAGGAACGTGAGCGAAGGATACGATCGAGATGAAGTAGCCCGATGGGGCTGGAACACACCCTCCCCTTTGTCTTGACTGCATGTGAAGCACGGTCGTTCTCATGAATGAGAGTTTGGAAGAACGTCTGTTGAGAGTCGGATGGTGTATAAAGCCCCGGAAGGAAGGGAAGACAAAGTTTAGACGCTAAGGTGTGACTTGCCGAGAGCCCGTTGAGCTGTGCGGTCATTGACGATTCGGGAGTGGCTCCAATGAAAACCCTCATGGGCGAGAGGGTCGTCGCCAACATTGACCGGGAATTTGCCGTAACAAGGAGTGAGTCGGGGATGTGTGACACCGGGCGCGCTTCTGCAAGTTCTCTGATAAATGGCGAGCAAATCAGGCGTGCCTTCTGAGAGGAGAGACGGAGAGAGGGGACTGAATTTGCGAGCGTGCAGCAATGACATAAAACGCTTCGATCCGAATAGAAGACAAGTTGTGCACACGCCTGAGGAAAACGAGTAAAATCGGGTTTAAATACGATTATAGGGAGGGTGAGAAGAGAAGGGCCGGTAGTGAACCGAGGGCGTTGGTAAATACGGTGAAATCGTTACGGACAAAAAGATGCGATGGGCATGGCCGCGGCGTGGATGGGGATTTACGCGGACCATGGCGTTAGCGGTCTAAGCGTGTAGTGGGGGCTGAGGGGTTGATTTGGCTGGGAAGAAGGGCTTTCTCGCCGTGTCTAGTGCGATGGCGGTGGGGTCTTTATGATCTGCTGGGAACGCTAAAGGCAGCGATGTGTTGTGTGGGCTCGGTTGTAAGAAAGAATGGACGCTCGCTTTGGTCTTGTGTTGGACTGGTCCGTCTTTGCTTTTCCACCGTCTCCAATCCACCCTCGCTTCCCGGCTCCCCTCTCCCTTCCTCCCGACAACCACCTCCCTTCTCGATGCTGCTTATTTGAGGCTGGACACCGTAGCATGTCCCCTCTCCTCGACGAGCTGCGCATCCACAACGAAGACTATGACATCCAAGACCCCCTCGCCATCCATCCATCCGCTCAATACGATCGTATCCAGCTCCCCCATCACTCATTCAACCGCAATCTCCCAAAGCCAAGGCAGTCTCAAGACATGATTGCTACCGTCTTGCCACCCATCCTTCCCCGCCATCACCCCCAGCAACAAGACTCCCTTCCTCCTCGAGAACCTTCACCCCCGCCCCCAGCTCCAGCCCCTCAGCCAATATTGCCTCCTCAGCAACGCCCTGCGCCCGTTGTCGATGCTCGCGAACGCGTCACAGTCACCGGCATTCCATCCCAGACCATCGTTGATGGGAACCTCGTCATCGGCCACGACACCTCCAGTACGTCTCTTATCCGTCTTCCTGCCACCCTCTCGATGTGCTCGGATGATGCCTGATGCTGATCTCCATTTTTTGCCTTTTTTCCCTCGGCAGCCTCAGTCCGCTCTTACACGCCTTTGAAGAATGTCGGAGACGGCTCCTTCGGAACCGTCGTCCTGGCTGACTGGCACTCGCCCCTCCCGCCCGGCGTAAGCATATCGCCCATGCAGCTTAACATCAAAGTGTCCTCCTCCCCATCCGCTCCACGTCGGATGGTCGCCATAAAGCGCATGAAGAAGAAGTGGCAAAACGGCTGGGCTGAGTGCAAGCAACTCAAAGAACTCGAGTCCCTTCGACGGATACACCCCCATCCGAACATCATTCCCCTCTACGACTCATTTCTCCTCCCCGAAACCAAGGAACTCTACTTTGTCTTTGAATGCATGGAGGGCAATCTCTACCAGTTGATCAAGAGCAGGAAAGGCCGACCCCTCGCCGGTGGATTAGTTGCCAGCATTTACCGTCAAGTCGTCGAGGGTCTACGTCATATCCACGACGCTGGCTATTTTCACCGCGATATGAAGCCGGAAAACCTGCTTGTGACGACTACCGGTTTGGCGGATTACAGCCCAACATCTCCTCTTTGCACCCAGCCACCCCATCTCGCCCCTCCAGAAAAGGACGTCATGGTTATCGTCAAGTTGGCTGACTTTGGGCTTGCCCGTGAGGTCTCGTCACAGCCTCCGTACACCGAGTACGTCTCCACACGATGGTATCGCGCGCCCGAAGTCCTTCTGCGTTCCAGAAACTACAGTAAACCAGTCGACATGTGGGCCCTCGGTACGATTCTGGCGGAGCTAGTCAACTTGAAACCCCTTTTTCCTGGCCAACGAGAGCTCGACCAAGTTAGGAAGATCACCGAAGTACTTGGCAACCCGACCGCGAATGGGGACTGGGGACGGGATGACAGGGGCCGTCCAAGAGGCGGAGGCGACTGGATCAGGGGGATAAAGATGGCTGCCGCTGTTGGCTACTTCTTTCCGACGGTGCGTTGACAGTTACCTCACAGCCCGCCGTGTCTGAGATTTTCTGCCGTTAGACGAAACCTATACGGTTCCATACTCTCTTCCACTCATCGGTTCCCAGATCCTTGATCGACTGCATCGCCGATCTTATTCGCTACGACCCCGACAAGCGTCTGACTGCCCATGACTGCAAAAATCATCCTTACTGGAAGGAGACGGAGAATACCCAACGTGCCCCCATCGCGACTCAGCCGACGCTAAATCAGGTGCAGCCGGATCAGCAACACGGACAGCAGGTCCCTCAGCAGAATGGCACCCCTGCAGAGCATCCTCGCCGACGTCCTTCCCATGTTCCTCGGCCACCAGATACGAATGCCTCTGCCGCGAGCTCGAACCGGAGCCTGCGCGCCGCTGTGTCAAGTATGGGTTTGCATTCTCATTCGCAAGCGCAGCAAGCTGGTTATTCTCGAGGGCACTCGCGGACGCACTCCACCCACCAGAGCATGAGTGTGGGTCATGTGCATGGATTGGTCTTGCCCCAGATGTCGCCTCGTGTTCTGCCTCCCTCGCACTCACACCCCTTGTCACCCGGGAAGACGAAGCCAGCGTTCAGCTTGACGAATGGCAATGCGAATGCCGATGTGCCGCCTCTACCTCTCCCTATTCCACTCATTGGCCTCAATGGTCGCCAGTCTCATACTTCCAGTTCCCAACAAACCTCCGTACCACCCCAATCTCAGCATGCATCATCATCCAACTCACACCCCAACCTGCAAATTTCGACACATCGCACTGGACCGGAGTGCGCGTTCTCCCCTGTTACACCGTCTGCTTCACCAGGTCTTCTCATGTCTCCATCATCACAACCCGGCGATTTCCCTCCGACTAGTGTTTCTCCATCAGGTGCGCCAGGTATTGCGACGGGCCCGGGTGCTGTGCAGTACCACCAGGCCGCTTCAGCACATTACACTTCTGTGAGCCCAGGCCACCATCAATCGTCTCGAGGCTATACTGGGCGGAGTCATGGTTCTATTCCGGGCACCTCAAGAAGTGGCGAACTGGTGGAACAAATGCGCGATTTGGACTTGCCGCCTCCTGTTCCGCCTCTTCCTTGGAACGTTAATGGCAGAGAAGGCATGATAAGCAGTGTTGCTGCTACCGTTGGGTCGAACGATTATGGTTACTACGATCAACACAATGGGATCCCTGATATGGGCTACGACTGTAAGTTTGCGACAAATCTTCTATCGCGAGTTATCACTGACTCTTCAACGTCATTGGTGATGATCACAGACGAGCCAGAAGCTTCGATGGAAATCTCTCGAGGTTCTCTGGATCTTCCTCAACCAGCCGATCAGACTCAACACGTCGAGAAGCCGATCATTGTTACTCTCTCCAAGCCTCTGGAGCCCTCGTCTCAGTTCACCTCGCCTCCTCAAGGCGCCGCACCGCCGGCACAATCGCAGCAGCAAGGAAATGGAGGCAAGTTCCACATCGGATTTGGCTTCAAGAAGCACAAGACTTGGGGACTTTTCGGTCACAGCAACGTCAGTTCAGCCGACGCCAAGACTCCCAACGGGATGGTGGACAGCGGAGGGGATTCTCATATGTCTTCGTCGACTTCTATGCCGTCTATGCCTGCTGTCCCTGTGGTCACGGCGCCAACCGCGCAACAGAATTCTTTGAAACGCGGACCTTCCGGTAGCGCTGGTTCGCTTCGCGAAATTCAATCACCTTCCGTTGCCGAATTCCAGCCTCCGCCTCCGCCTCCTGCTCCCGTCGACGCCAAGACCGCAAAGAAACTCGCTGAGAAGGCAAAGAAGGAAGAAGCGAGAATCCGGTTTGAGAACCAGCGGCTCAAGGCTCAGGCCCGTTCTCGAGCTGTCATGCAGAAACGTAAAGAAGAAGAAAGCGTACGCAAGGTCAATGAGTTGGAGTGGGAGACGACTCGCGATACTGCTGCTACCACCAAAGATCTCAAGGGCAAGGGCGTGCTACGGCCACCGGACAATTCCTCATCTCTTGGGTTATCTCCCTCGAGGGGAGACGGTCGACCGAGCGGAGTCGAGAACTCGCTCTCTGGTAAGACCCTGGTTGGCGTATCATCACCGGATGGCGAGGAGCCAGGTCGCAGACCATCGCAGTCACACTATCCCCATCCTCACTCGTCCCAGCCCTACCCCTACGAGCTTCAGCACCACTCGTCTCGATACAAGGCGCAGAAGCGAAACACCGACGACGATGTTCACAGCATGTCGTCTTCCGACGTGCATAGCATTTCGCGAATGTCTGCCATCTCGCGAAGTACAGTGGACTCGGATCCTGGTCCTGCGCGCCCGAACTACCATCGCATGAACATTGGTAACGGCATGCGCGGCGCCACGCTGGGGCCGTATCCGACCAATGGGTCTGGCATTAGCCGCGCGACCTCCGCATCGAACTTGCGTTCCGGTTCCTCGTTCAGTCGCGGGCTCAGTCCAAGCGCCCGTTCGTCCACAAGCCTCGACCAGCCGTTCTTGGCCGAGTTGGACGAGCTTGCGCTCCAAGCCGAGCACGATGGGGGCTCGCATCCGCACATGAACCTTGGCACGACGATGGTGTCGCCTCCTATGCAGATGCTGACGCTCAACGGCGTCGTTTCCCGAAACTCACAGTCACCGCCGCTGCAGGACGGTCCGTCTCCGCTGCAGCAGAAGAACCGGTCGCATTCTCGGGGGAGGTTGGTGCACCAGCAGGGCCCGTCGCCGTACCTGGGCATGCCGACGCTTCCGACCATCAGCTCGATACATTCGCCCACGTACACTAACTCGACCGAACTCAGTGTCGAGTCTACTACGCCGCCGTACGAGCTGGCTCCGCCGTCTGGTGCTTCGGCCTCTGCCAACGAGTCGTACCCTTTGGTGAGTGCACCGTGCCGCCGAGGCTTTACATGGACTAATCTTACGTTTCTATAGCCTAATGCTGTAAACGGATCACAGCATGGCCAAGTGTTGCCGCCGTTCTCTCATATCGCGTCTTGGGCAGACCAGTCGATGCAACAGCCGCAGTGATCCCGGCGCCGCCATCTCCCCTCTGTTCTTGTTTCCCTTCTTGTTTTGTTTCGCCCGTGTCTCCAGTCTTTTGTTTCGGCTCTTCAACACACTCGACGCTCGTTTATTGCTGCATCTCAATGTTTCATTATTGGTTCTATTTTTGTTCTCTGCAATCCCCTTTGGACATTCACTTTTTTTTTTTGCTGCTGATCCAACATCGCTACACTCGTTTAAAAATCCCTTATCACGTTCTGTTATATTACTCATTGTGAATACTGCACGGCCGACGTGCACTTGCTACTTCCTCTCGTTTCCCTTTCGTTCTTCACTGGGGTTTCCGTTTCTTACATCGTAGCTTATAATGGTTCTTTGGCATCTGGTTATCCAACTGGGAATTGGATCACATTTTGTAGCGCTCGCGCCATTCCCCTCGTTTTTACCCTGCTTTTTTTCAAGAGTACTCTCACACAACCCCGCGTTTTCGACCTAGAGTCTGCCTTTTCGAAGAACTTTGTACTTAAGTTGAAAAGACGAAGGAACGTTTTATTGTTTCTGCCGGGGTTACACTCTATAACGTTAGTGCTGCTCGTGAGCCTGCTCGAAACGAATTCCGCTGGGGGGGACGCCAAGTTAATCGATGGAGGCGTTGGGCGTATCACGGAGCTTACCAGTAGCTGGTGGGTGGGGTGGGTCAACGAGGAAGAGGTGAGTTTGGCGTCTGGGAAGGCCCGGCTATGGCAGCTCACCCGCATGGCCTTGGTCCAGGCTTGTCCTGTTGTGGCAAACCAAAAGATAATAATTAACGTTTTGGAGGTAAAAGCGTTCGAAGAGAATACGCACAAGATTAATGAAGATTTTGGGATGACCTAACGGTCCTCCTCCTGGTTTGTAGAACACCGATCAATTTGGAATTCGGATTAAAAGGACGCCACAAGAAAAAGGTGATTACGAGTTTAGAGAGTCGGTTTTTTTGGGGAGATGAAATGGGCGTTTTTTGTTACGAACCTCCGTCGCAGACGGCTATCCGACCGTGGACCAACCGGACCGGCTCCTGTGCGATCATCTCCATTGCGCTGAGAGGCTGGGGCTGCAGCGCCATGTCTGTCTGCTCGAACCGGGGGATGGAGGCGAGTTGGGGACGGCTCTGTTGGTTGCTGCTCCATTTGGCGGCGTGGTTGGGAGCTTGGCCGACGATGGGAGTGACGGCGGGAGGTGTCACTTGCGGCGCCACCGAAGCGGACTTGGTTGTTGTTGAGGAGAGTCTAGCGTATTTTGGGAGTTGGGGGCGGCACTGTCGGATGAGGGTGAGAGTGCCCGACATTGCTGTTGGTGGCGACGGTCGCTGGTCGTGGAAGGAATGTTGTTGGTTCCGTGTATCGCCGAGGCGCGCCCGTGCCACAACTGAACCTCGCAGTCAACATTACCTTGGAAGAACACTACCTCAGAAGGCTGTCTATTCCTAAGAGTGGATGGGTCACCATGCAAATGTGTAACATGTCGAAGCAGTAATCTTGTCGACGCCCCCACAGTGTCGCTACCAAAACCTCTTGCTTTCCAGCCCAAGTTTGGCACGACCTACGCTGTCTAACGTGTGCTGCAGGTAATAGCCATGTCTACTAACCCCACATTGAAGTCGAGGACCGATGGGGATGTCTAGTGACGATTCCAGGTCTTGCGGGCGTTGGATTGCAAGTTAGACTGCGAGCAGCGCATCACCGTGCCTTACTCCGCAGAACACCACCTAGAAACGCATAACCATCGCAGACACCGTGGTGAGTGCTTTCCTCTTGCTATATCGTTGAGTGTGACCATAGTTGATGTTGCGTTATGACGGAGATATGGCGATATCATCGAATGGATCGGACGGCTTGGCGCTCTCCGCAACATGCAAGGCCACCGACGGGGGAATAGATCTTTCTGACGGATCGTTAGTGCTTTGCTTCGTTGCGTTTATGAAATTGATCTCATCGACAGGGTTACCCCTCTAGAACGTCGTCGGTTATTACGTCTGTTGGGGACACCCACCACAGAAACCTCGGAGACCATGAATGCCCTGGATCCTGCCGAAGAACGTTTCGAGGACTCGATAGACCATTGTACCACTGCTCTACGCATGCGACGCAACACATCACCTGCTATATTCACCCTCCCCGTCGAACTCCTCGGGGAGATCTTCCTCAAATGCTTTGAGGGCGACGAATGCGAAGACAGCCGCCTGAGACGATTGAACATACTGGAATTGGTGTGCACCTATTGGGAGACAGTCGTCAGACAGACGCCGCGACTCTGGGCCGTGGTGAGGCATGACGAAGACGTGGACCTGATGCTCGAGAGATCGGGAACGGCACCCATACACGTCTCCTTTTACGGAAGCACGGAAAACGCTGAGAGGTTTCTCCACCTTGTCGGACCTCATTCTGACCGCTGGGCATCCCTGTCGTTCTCCTGTGTCTCTGCCGATGTTATCGCACCCTACTTGGAGACACCACGTCCTCTGCTCAGGAACCTGTATCTCCGAGTCCAGAGTGGCAGTGTCCAACTTCCTGATGGATATCGGTTGAATGAAGTCACTCTCGTTGGTCCCGTCGGTTGGGATTGGGCGATCATCTCCTCACTTACGTCGCTCACATTAGGCGATGTATCTGTGGGTGGTAACGAGCTCTTCTCAGCGATACGAGCCTGCCCAGATCTTGAAGTACTGTGCTTACGGGATCTGCACGAGTCAGAAGGGCCTTCTTATTCGAGTACTCCCCATCTCCCGCTGCCCCGGCTCAAATCTCTCATCCTCCGTTCCATCCCAACTAGTATCGCACGTGTCTTACTGAGCATTGTGCGCAGCCAAGCTCTTACCACAGTCCGGCTGAGCGACTTCAGAACAGACGCCGCCCAGGTGCTCAGCGCCATCGCGTCCTCCAACCCCAGTGAAGGAGACGAAGACTCACTCTTGGCGCTGATTCTCCGTTGTGAGACGCTCGAAATATGCCACATGCTGGTGAACCAACACGAATTTACTCTACAGGGCTGGTACCGACGCGGGGGCGATCTGCAGCTGACCTTGGGTAGTTCGGATTGGGTGGACGAACTGCTGCAAGCTTCAAGTTTCTTTGAAGCTTTCCGGGATTCCCATGTCAAGGTGGAACTGGTCTTGCGTGTTAGGCACCTGACTAGTGAACGGTTGGCGTTCGTCGATATGATACCAAACCTCTGGAGCGTGAAGGTATACGACCGGGTGGACCCGCGTGCAGTTCTCGAATACTTGGAGAGCCGGATACTGGGCGATGGAGATTGTGCCACACAAGCTCTGCCACATCTTCGACGGCTCGTGTTCATGAAGGAGGCTTTGTGGCTGGACAAGAGCATGAGAGATGTTCTCACCGCTCTCGTCATGGAGCGGATGCACGGTCGGCAGCTACCGGTTTTGAGGATATTCGATTGCTTCTCGAGGATGTTCGATACCGAGTCAGGAGCTTTTGTATGGTAGTTGATGAACAACAAGAATGTGTATGAAGAACCTAACAGTGGATGTTTGTTACGCAATGTGTAGCAGCTACGACTTTGATACTGTATCATCCCTTTCGCTCGAGGCAACAACATGACCGATTGCGACCATATGTTCTGCCGTTGGATGTCAAAGCGTGGTGAACGGAGGGAGCTTGGCAGAGAGGGCAAAAAGAGGGCCTAACCGGGAATTGAACCCGGGACCTCGCCCAGACGGACACAAGTCCCTAAGGGCGAATCATACTACTAGACCATCAGGCCGCATCGATGGGTTGTCTGCGCCACTCCTTCCCGATGCATGGGTACGGGAGGTGTTGAAGGCGTGTGAACCGCTGACCACCGTTGGATATCTGACTACCACCCGCCGCCATCCTAAACGACCTCCCGCTCACCATGGACCCTACAAGCGAACTAAAACCGCCAAACTCGATATCTTCAGCTCCTTCCCATGCCAGCCAGTCTGGACACCAACCACCACCAATCCCGTCGCTCCCTCCTCCCGCCTTCTCCTTCAAGGATGCCAATATGGATGTCATTCTGGAGGACCTCTCATCCCGATTCATCCTAAATCTGCCTGATCACGAACTATCTTCCGTTGAACGGGTTTGCTTCCAAGTGGAACAAGCGTCAGTGAAGTCCTGGACTGATTTGCCACTTGTGCACTGACGAACGGTTCAGTCATTGGTACTATGAGGACTTTATCCGTCAGGAGAACCGGAACCTCCCGTCCATGGCGCTGAGGGCCTTTTCCGCTAAACTCTTTGCAGCATGTCCTCTCCTACAGCGCTGGAGCCACCGTCATGAAGAAGCTTTTGCAGACTTCGTCAAGTACAAGACCAGCGTTCCTGTCTGCGGAGCGATCCTCCTCAACAGCGCGTGGGACAAGGTAATGGCGCATTGTCTCCCGAGCACGGCTTCCCTAGTTCTCATTCGATTTTTTTGGCCAGTGTGTCCTAGTCAAGGGCTGGAAGTCGTCTGCACCGTGGGGCTTTCCCAGAGGGAAAATCAACGAGAATGAACCCCTTTACACTTGTGCCGCACGGGAGGTCCTCGAGGAGACCGGTTATAATTGCGAAGACAAGATTCTCGAGGAGGCCCAAATCACCCTTCAAGGGAAGGATCAGCAATTTGTTACCATCTACGTCGTACCCAACGTCCCAGAGGACTTCCCCTTCAACACTCGCACCCGCAAGGAGATAAGCGTCAGTCAGCTCCAGGACCTCCTTGATTGCCTTATTTTGCTAACCTCCTGTCACGAGGATAGAAGATCGATTGGTTCCTTCTCAATCAGCTGCCTGGCTGGAACGGTGGCGACGACGATGAATACAGCCATCACCACCGCGGTCACTCGCAAAACAATCAGATCATCCGGACTTGGAGCGTCAGCTCTTTCCTATCCCAGCTACGCAACAAACTTTACGAATTCCAAGCTATGTTCGGATATATGCCTCCTGGGCTGACGCCGCGGCAGCTGAAGGAATACAAGAGGGCAAAGAGGGCTGTTGCCAATCGGATGGAGGCTCACCCTCCAGCCCGGGCGACCAGGTCTCGGTATCACGCAAATGTGCTAGATCTTGTGTCACACACATCAGCTTCCGAAGGCGGTTTGGCTGACGAAGAATCGACGGGTGCGGAAGGCGATGACGAGCCAGAAACAGACCACGACCCTGGGCATCTGCATGGCAATTCTGGTTCGTCGCAGTCATCGAACGATATCAACACTCCAGCCACGTCTGCTGTCGATGCCCTATTTACCCGGTCAATCATCGCGGCCGATGCCAACGCATCTTCACCCGATATCCAAGGCGTCTCACCTGCTAGGAAGGTGGTCAAAGCGAAATCAGCCAAAGCTCCGCGAGGCAAGAATGTCGTACCTGCTGCAGAACCTGCCCGACAAGCGCCGCAGAGCTCAGCCGCAGAGAGAGAACGTTTCAACTCTTTGATGGAGACGCTCGCTATCTCGTCACACGCGACATCCGAAGCGTCGGGCACAAGCAACATGGGCATGACCAGCGGGTTGCCTACTCCTGCCGACTCGCCCATCACGAGCTCCAGTGTATCCAACATCGACCGTCCCAAGGGTGTGAATAGTCACCCGCCCCCCAAGGCCGCCAAACCTATGGCCAATGGCACCAAACCTGCACAGAAGGTCACGGGTGAGGCACAACCATCCAAGGAGAGTCCCGACGGAAGTCTCCCCAAGAGTATCTTTGAATTCGTTTCCCCATTCGATGCCTTGACGAGTCCAACGGTCACCAACAAGAAACCGAAGGTCCCGCCTACGAATCCGAATCCACCCGTAACAATTCTGAAGCGACCGACTGCCGGACCCGGTCAAAAGACGGCCTCGAATGCAAATAAAGCTGTTCCGGCCACCCTTGACACAACTTCATTTGATTCGGCTTCATCTTCTTCGAGCATGGAAGCGTCTTCTTCCCCACCACCCCAGAACGATAGGAAACTCCGTGTCGTAAATGGTAGCACGACACCCTACCGGGACGTCATTTCACCATCGTTCGTTGCACCAGAGACTATAAACGGGCCATCTCGGGAACGTGGCTATTCCGTCGCAAGTAACGTCTCCATCCATCCACCCCGTCGTGCACCGACGCCCGAGAACACGGTACATATGACGCCGAAGGCCAAAGTACCCCCGGTTGTGGAAGACGATACTCCGGATCACGCACAACAGACGCCCGTTCGGACGAATTCGTACTCATTGCCACCGTCCGCCTCATCCTCCCACACCCCTCAACACCTTGCCCTTCTGGATATGGTAGCCAATGAAGTTGAAGCCATTTCATCTCTTTCGACCTGTCCCACCCCTCAACCAAATCGGACTGGTTTACCATTGCCTCCGATGCAAGAAAGGGAACCTTGGGGAGGTCTCATGGGTCCTCCCGCATCGAGCAATCCGAACGGCCCTTTCCAGGGAGTGCACACTTCCAACATCGGTTTGCTTCCGAAGCCGGTGCAGGATATTCTCTATAGCACCGGGGAACGGATAGCACCCCCTATGGATGTCCCGTCCTCCAATGGCACCGTATTCCCTCCAAGTAATGCCAGCAACGTGTTCTCTAACCAACTACCTAATCCCCCCATTCGTAATGTACCCGTACCACCGCCTTACTTGCATCACCCCCATCCTTTATTGCATCCACAGCAACAAATCAACATACCATCTGCATCACCATCCCCTCATTTGGTATCCCCAGCATCTCAACGTCGCGAAACCATTTCAAATACCCTTGTGAATGCTGCTACTAATAAGCTGGGCACCGCTTATGGCAATGGGACTGGTCCTCTAGGTCATGTCCGTTCGATGTCCCAAGTACCATCGAACTTGCAGGGTATGCCGATAGGGCCGCCCACCCCAGGCGATATTAATAGCCTGACCCAGCGCGGAGGACCCATGTATACTCAACGAAACGGATCAATCCTTGGAGCAGTACGCCAAGTCAATGGGAGACCAGTGCTCTCTGGGTTGCAACCTGTATCTCAGCTTCAAGCGTACCCACCAAGGCCTGCTTCGGGACCCATGTTAGGCTACACGCACCTCCTGAACGGGGGTATGACACCTTCGCCATTGGCTGCATCGCATGCCAACCTTGCCAACCCCTTGCGCGCTCCTATCCCTCCTCCCAATCCGAACTCGTTTGTGGTGCAGAAGTCCCAGACAGATCGGGCGGAACTGTTGAACATCATCACCAGTCGTTCGCCACCACGGCCTGTAGCAAACACCCCACTCGCTGCGACCGCCCCCCTGCCTGCGCATCCCCTGGCTTCTGCGCCCGCCTTCCCCAAGTCTGTTCTCGAATCCGGTCTGATTCCCTCCAATGTGCAATTTCGGGCTATGGCCAAGGCCGCAACGTCCGGAAATATAACGTCTCCCAGCAAGTAGACCCTATTTCGTCTTGATTTCAATTCACTCCCAATTCGTCAATGGTCTTGTCACGTTCATTCATTTATTCTGTCGTAGCTGTTTCCACTCCCACTTCACTCCCTCAGTTTTATTCGTCTGGTGTGATTCTTGGTTTTATTCTCGTCATTGTGGCACTCTCGTTTACTCCCTCTCGTGTATTTCCGTACGTCGGGTACCAAGAATGATTTGGCGGTTCCCACCGAGAGCACGTGCGTCTACTCCTGAAAAATATTTACCTGACTGGAGCACCTTCGTTAGACCCACCTTTGCACCACTACTCAACAGTTCCGCTCGTTATTCCGACGCCGCTGCTTCTTTGCATGGCCCTCATCCTCTGAACATCCCATCCGACGGTCTTGTATATAATCCATCCTACCATTCGTTTCTGGACTAAGGGGAAGAGGTACCTTCCGCTGCAACTATCCCTTTCCTCTACCCGCTCTGTCTTGCTGTTAATATGCTTGGAGCGACCAGTTTGAAGATATTCTCCGGTGAGTGGTTGGCAGCTGATGTGGTGATCTTTGACCCCTGAGGACCGTCGCTGTCCTTCCTCTTCAGGTACGAGTCACCCGGAAATCGCTGAGCTGATTGCCAAACGGTGAGCAATTGCACCTCAAACCACTGCGCAACGTCTCCCAGACGACATCTCCGTCGAGTGCCAAAAAAAGACTGTGCCGCTGACCGCCCCGTCGTGCAGCCTAGGCTTGACCGTCTCCAAGTCCGAAGTGCGCCAGAACGGTTCTGGCGAAACGTGCCTCCGCCTGCTCGAGTCCGTCCGCGAGGCGGACGTGTACATTGTGAATCCGGGGTGTGCGAGTGCGGATGGGCAGATTTCGGTCAATACGGCGCTGATGGAGCTGTGCATTATGATTCACGCGTGCAAGATTGCGAGTGCGAAGCGGATTACGGCTGTCATACCCATCTTCCCGTATGCGCGGCAGGACAGGAAGGATAAAAGTCGCGCGCCCATCTCAGCAAGGTTGGTGGCGAACATGATACAGAAGAGCGGGTGCGATCATATTATTGTGAGTAACGGGTCCTACGGTCGGGTTGAAAGTCGCTAATCATTTGCTACAAGACGATGGATCTCCATGCTAGCCAGATTCAAGGGTTCTTTGACTGTCCGGTTGACAAGTGAGCCTTCGTTCGGTCGCATAATTTTGCTCAAGTCTGACATCATCTTGGCAGCGTGAGTTGCGACTCCAACGCACCCTCGTCTGCACCTAGACTTATTTGGATTTCGGACAGCTTTATGGTGAACCATCGATGATTTTCTGGATCCGGCAGCATTACAATCCGTCGCAGGTTGTTATTGTGTCCCCTGATGCCGGTGGAGCGAAGAGGTACGTGCTTTGAACCCCACCTTGATCCTTGAGAACTCATCCCGCCGATCACAGGGCAACCTCCATGGCCGACCGTCTGAACGTCGATTTTGCGTTGTTCCACAAGGAACGTAAAAAGGCCAACGAGGTCAGCCGGATGATTCTGATTGGCAACGTGAAAGACAAGGTTGCGATTCTCGTCGACGACATGGCGGATACCTGTGGCACGATCTGCCTCGCCGCCTCGCACCTCATCGAAGCCGGCGCCACAAAAGTGCTCGCGATCGTCACGCACGGCATCCTCTCCGGGAATGCCATCGAGGCGGTCATGAAGAGCGAACTCGAAAAGCTCGTTGTCACGAACACGATTCCGCAAACAGAAAACTTGAAAAAGTGCTCCAAGCTGAATGTGATTGATATCGCTCCTGTTCTTGGGGAGGTTGTGAGGCGCAGCCATTATGGGGAGAGCGTGAGCAAGCTGTTCCATGAAATTCCTTACTAGGTTTCTTTTATATTGCATCGGAACTCATGTACTATACTACATAGAGCTGTATCGGAATGTTACATTGGGTAATCATTGTCGTTTGATTTGATGCAGTGAGTGCAGACGCGACGAGATCAATCAACACGGCTGCTATTTTGCCTGTTTACGGTTGATATCCACGTGACTGGCGCTGCAGCAACAAGGAACATAGATCTAGACGCTACGATCGCAACATCTAGCACGTATGCGAGCAACTTTGTGCTCACAAAATGGGCTTGACGCTGGAACTCATTCACAGTGAACTCGTGAGCGATGGCAACCCTTAGGGAAACCGGAGATACCGGTAGTTCCCTCAGGCCCTGACGCCCCTTCACGTCTTTTTTTGTACTTTGCCAGCGCAACCAGCTCCTTACCACCTTCCACCTCTGACACTGAGGATGCCTCCTTCAAGACCATACCGTATTGTTATTATACTATGTGCTGCTACTCTTTTTTACATATTCTCCCCTGTGGACCTTCAATTGGACTTTGACAGCTGGCACCGGCCATCCAATCCTTTACAACGTCTATCAACATCCAGCCCCGTTGTCATGGACAATAGGGTAAAGTGGGAGAACAGTCGCGGCATCCCACAAACACAGCTATTACGCCACGTTACTGGTGTGTTTTGTCTTTTTTCCTGTCGATCGCGTCGTTGCCAGTTTTGCCAACCCAGTTGCCGTCTCTGGCCAGGGTGGAGTGTCTTTAAAAACCTATACGCCGCCAATGGGACGTTCTTCATTATCAGTGACAGGCCCGAATCGTTCCCCCCGATTCGCGAAATGATTGGCACTGGGCATCCCCCAACCACCGCGAAAGAGGACGAAGTCAAACATGAGCCCACCGACAGAGATATGCAGATAATTTCTACACAAAAGGCAATCCAGTTGTTTGGGAACGGCGCGTTGCACATCAGTGGCACTTCTGTCAGTGATCATTGTTGGCTCTCGCGTTTGATTGGGATGCTGATGCGCCTGTAACACATCTAGTTCATCATCAATGATCCAAGGAAATGTATGTTTATTTACCATGCTCTCTCGGTGAAGACTGTTAAACACCTGTCTTGCAGACCTCCAACACTACTATCACCTAATTGGAGGTGCGTTCACTTGGACCTGCAGACACCCTCCCACGCTGACTTTCTTCATTTAGAAATGATCATGGGCTTATGGAGAATATACAGCACCTTGGATCCTGACATTACACCAGGAGGAAAGACGACACTCGCACCTCCAAGCCGAATCATCTTCCCTCACATCGATTTCGACGAATGGCAAGACGGGCCCAGAGTCAACCAAGTCATCCTCCACGCCGCCTTTCCCTCCGCGTCGATCGAAGTCCGCCCAGACTGGCGCGATCGCGCATCGAACCACCAACTCCACATCCTCGACACCGTCGCGCTGACCGAACGCTACGCCGCAAAACGCGCGAAAAACATCCCGTACCAGAACAAGGTCTCCTACCTCCCGCACCGCGTCCCCGGCAGCCGGCACTGGTGGGAGCCCGTCCGCTACAGCATCCTCGAGTTCGCCGGTATGCACCGCCGTCCGGACGGGACGATCGAGAAGCCCAAGAAACCCGTCATCACCTACGTCAGCCGCCAGGGCGGCCCCCGCCGCGCGCTCACCCAGGAGTCCGACGAGCAGCTCGTCAAGGCGCTCAAGGAGCTCGAGACCAAGCACGGCTGGGAGGTGAACGTGCTGTTCATGCAGCACATGTCCAAGGCGGACCAGATCAAGGCCGCCGGCAGGAGCACGGTATGTGGCTTCGCTGTGGTCTTCCGTTTGATGGTCTGATAAACGTCGCGTAGATCTTGATTGGCGTGCATGGTAATGGCCTCACAGCGCTGCTCTGGATGTTGCCCTCGCCCAGCGCGACAGTTATGGAGATCTTTGTCCCTGGAGCATACGCGCCCGACTACTCGGTGCCCGCTGATATGGTGGGCATCGAACACTATGGTATTTGGCACGACCAGTAAGCCCCTCGTTGTCCTATCACCCTTCACCCCTAACATTGGCTCTTTTACCTAGATGGTTCCGCACTCACGGAAACGAAAAACTCAAAGTCCGCTTCCCCTACGGCTTCCACGGCACAAACATTACCGTCGATGGTCCCACCGTAGCGAGACTCTGCGAAGAGCGCATCTTGCGCCCCACCGAGCTGTCTGAGAACGTTGATCTCAGCTTACAGAAGCTTGTAAAGGCGCCATAACTGCTTCTACAGACGGATTTTTCTACTCTCTTTAGACGTATCTATATTACCATGATGTACTACCCCGCGGAAGGTCACATTGGATCTATTTTATACACGGTCATTGCATTTGAGAGCAAGCGCGAGTCGAGAACATGCACAAACTAGCTTTGGAGCAACCAAGCCGAAGGACGAAGGCATTCTCAGAACAGCCCTTTCAGTAAGATGCAGTTAGACATCCAAGGGCGTCGGGCAGCGGCAAGTGAACTCGCGATGGCGCAATGGCATCCATACCCATGAAAGAGCGGCATAAAAATGAAAGACAGCGATGTCCTCAAAGATGATACGAGATTAAATAATTACGGCGGGGCTAATCTACGATCTAAAATGTCTACTTGTGGCCGGAACCTTTGACCCTGGAAACCGACGAACGTCAGGAAACAAGCCAAACATTGAGCATGGCAGGACGCACCAAGCCTTGACGTAGTCAGCAAACGAGACCATGCATACGGTCTGCCAGATGCCCAACCCAATACGGGGGGTGACACCGCGGTACAGACCCTTGATACCGTTCTTTTTGTAGATGTATTGTAGAGTGTTCAGCACTGTGAGCTTGGCTGGCCGATCAGCAGCAATGTTTTTGCTCGCGGATTGCATCTTGTAGGTCGGGTCAATTAGCGAACGAAATCGTCCCACATGGTGGTTGTCTCACCTCGACACGGACGACCTCGATCGGTTGGTTCCATGTTGCCAAAGCACCGCCGATCGTTGAGCTGGCAATCTTGTCGAGGGCACCGAGGGGTTCTCCCTCCTTCTTGCCCCTCATAGACCGGATGGTGTTCTCGGCCAAACGAGCGAAACCCATTCTGTCATACAAGAATACGTCAGAGGTTGATCGGATATTTCACGTGGACGACAGGCTCACCTGGATCCCCAGTTGGTGCACTGCCGCACTGCAACGGCGTTGACACCCTTGTTGATCCCCCTGATCCCTTCACGACGATAGATGTCGCCAAAGACAGCCCACGTGGACATGGGCTTGACGCCGCTCGCTGCTTGCTTATGACGCGTGATCTCGACAGTCTTCATCGTCGTACAGAAACCTTGAAGGAACTATGTTAGCGCTATTTTGAACAGCATACAGGGATTGCTCACCCATAGTTGCATATGCCTGTGCAATACCTCCTCCCATACCACCGAGCAGGCCAGCAGCAGCCGGACCGAGGCCACCACCAATCGCAACCTTCTCGATTTCAGAAGCTGCGAAGAGAAGAACGGCACCCTTCGTCGAAGCTTCAATCCAGGCCTAAAGTGAGACGCGGGGACCGGGGATGAGCATGTTTCTTATCCCGACCCGCTTAGCCGAATCAGCATATGAAAGTCGACCCACCCACGGTATTAAGCCTTGGTAGAAGCCAGCAACGCCACCTCGACTCCAAACGGTGGCAATGGCTTGGGGCATGCCCTGAGATCGGTTGGCCGCCATTTGTGTCTTGAGAACTTCCAACGGCTGCCCTAGCGTTGTAACCTATACCACGGTCATATGTTAGCCACATACATCATAAGCATCTATAGTTGTAACGTGCCTCCTGTAAATCGCGGCGTCATGGTCAGTTGTGTTCAACCCCAGGAAATTTTGGGTCTCGGTCCACTTACAAACTAATGTCACGCATCGACGAGATTGCGCAAAAACCACTCAGAACGTCAGAAATGGAGTTCAGACAAGCTAAGAGTGTACAATACCATGTTCATGATACCACCTGTGGTCAACCGAGGCCTCAATAACCGCACAAAGAGGTAGAAGAAGCAATCGACCACTTACCAACGGCAATATTGGACCAACTAACGCCTGCACCTGGTTCGCGAGCAACACCCATGGCAGTATAGACTAGTAGTGAGGAGAACTGGGAAGAGATGTGGAATACAAGCTGAACCGAGAAGGGATATTTATGAGGAAGGCAAAAGCCAGCAACACCGGACGCGCACGAAGGTCTGGGTCGATTTCTCGACGTTTGTGCTTCCCACGGTCCATTTTCTTGTTGGGGCAGGGCTCGGCGCTTCCACGCGTGTTCTCCCCTGCTATTCGCTCAAACTTGCTCCGTTCCCCAAACCACTTCGTCAGAAGTCAAATTTCGCGTATAATACCCTTCCGATCAACTCACCAGCAATGAGGACCGCAAGCTCAAAGCCATGCTGAAGCATCCGACGTGGCTCAGTTAGCAGTTCTCAGCGCTCGAGCGCTTACTTGCGTGTATCGCTTGGTACAGCCGGTTCCTTGGCACGCCCGACGGTCCAAAGTTAGCATAATTCCATATTTTTAGAGAGGGGAAGACGTGTATCTACAACGTTCGAAATGTTGACAGCAGAAGATCCAAGACCATATGTACATGAGAGCGGCAATACAAATGAAACAATCTAGCATAGCGATTCAAAGCATAATCTTCTTTAGAAAACAGAAGGATGTGAAAGACTGTCCGATATATACACTTTCGGGTCGGCTGGTTTGATGTCTTCTGTGACTGTTGTGTCGAAAGAAAATCAATTGCCGAGTGCTTGTTGAAGCTGTTGTAATTGGAACCCTGGTAGATACATATAGATTAGTATTTGATATGACTAAGATAGGGTCTACGACGCACCCAAGGGGGGATACATGATGCTGAGCCGCTTCATGGCCAAAATAACAACGTGGGCAGCTTGCCTGTTCTGTTCTGCGACCACGCCATGGGCATTCTGACTAATGGTGATCAAGATGCGGCCCGCAATGTACCACAAATGCTATGGGATAACACGGTAAATATCGAAAAAGACAAAATACTGAGCAACACAGGCTTACTCCCAATCCGATGAAGAGCTCGGGGTAGTCGGTCTCCTCCATTTCTTGGATGATAGAGATTATCTGCTGAGTGGAAACCGTGCATCGGTGTCTGGCTATGGCATCGACCCCATGCTGGTGCAGGGTGAGCGACGCGACGTGGGCGAGGGTCTGGATCATCGCAATTCGATGGTTAACCGGGGACTGTCCGGGCGTTGTGGCAATCTCGCCGCGCTCTCCCCCATTTCTGAGTCCCGGAAGTCGTGAAGTGAGGTCTTGGATAGCATTATCCAGCATTGTGACATCGTGTGGGTTGGCCATGGCTGTTCCGGGCACGGGTAAGTCCGACACCAACGGCCACAATGCAGGTAACTCACGTAAGTTGATGAGATGGAGTGCGCGGCTCGCGAGAGTGAGTCCTTGAGCACGGAGACTCGCCAATGTCTCGCGCTTCTTGCCGAAGCTGGTGGTATGAGTCGTGAAAAGGCTGGAAACAGAGGGACGCTCCATGTCCGAGACATTGCCCTACCGCATTCACAATAAGATTCAGGGTGTCAATGTGCAGCTATTGCGTTGGTACATACCGTCTCGTAGTCAATCAACAATTTGGGCCAGGGAGTGGTGACCTGCAGAAGAGGATCGGCGCCAGGGCCCCCGATGAGGTGGGCGGGTTGTGAGGTCGCCATGGATACCATCTTATCGAAGCAATAAGTCTGCAGGGCCATATCAGCGGAGTGGCCAGCGCATCGCGAGACATATACAGACCTGCCAGAAAGTATGGATCCGCTCCCCAAGCTCGATGCTGTCTCGCGGGGGAGCCAAGAAATGGTTGACCTCATCTCGGGGGCTTGCGGGCCTCCAGACAGATGAGATGATTTGATGCATTCCGCAGCTGACGGCTATATGGCAACTCATGACAACTTGCTGGTACGCTTCGGTGTACATGCCTAATTGTGTCGACGTTGTCAGAGAGGGCGTGATATAGGGCCGGTGAGTGCTCACCTTTGCAGAAATAATAGAATGTGATTAGATTCGAGGCTCGCACAAAGTCGTGGAGCCTCTCGGTTTCGCTGAAACAGGCAGAGAGTTGGTGCAGCGCCTGCGAGAGGAACTGGATCTCATAGTTGGCGAGAGAGGGTGCCCGGGAGAAGTAACAGCCAACAAGAAGGATTGCGTCTATCAGGGCTGGATGCGGGGCGGTAGGCTCCGTCGGCGGGAGTGAGAGGGACGCGATGAACCGTCCGACGTGGAGATCAAAGTAACACTTGTCGCGGTTCTGGAGGAAGATCTGGATCCTATATCAAAGTAGGTGGGGTTAGACGCGTCGAAGCAGTAGAAAATACGCGACAAACAAATTCTCTCTCAAGCGAGGGGTCATTTCGACTTGGGTGACGCTGGTGACTGGGGCAGCAGGGTTATAGTTCCAAACCATGTTTACTGCGTAAAATTGGGCAGAGTGAGTAATCTGGTGGACGAATTGGACGCATTAACGCGTTCATACCTCCTCGGAAAGTAGGTGGACGATCTTGAGATGATGTACTTCCGACTCGGGAATGGGAAGGTGCACGATGTTCTGAGGATCCTTGTGGACTGGGCGTGCCACGGGAATGAGAGCTAGTGCTTTCGCTATGAGAAGCCTGAGGACCAAGTAGCTTGAGTCGTCTCTGTGAATGAAGAGTCGAGGAGTCAGATGCTGGCGAACGACCAAAATGAGCGAACAAACCTCCAGTTCTTGTATCCTGTCGACGAGGAGTTGGGCTCTGGACTTTGGTGGCTCATTGTAGATACATTCTGTGCCAAATGGAGGGCCAAGGCGGTGGAACAGTTTCAGGCAACACAACAAAGGTCCCCATCAACACTGCGTCCCCTGCAGAGAGGATAGGCGCCGCGACTTACCTTTATTAGTTTTGATACAAGACCGACACGAAGGCTTTTCACCATCGCATCGCTGTTTCTTTTTACGGCAAGTGAGGCAGGCATTGCCGCGGGCGAGGACGTACGTCGATGACATTCTGTTAGTAAGACGGAGAGCCGTTAGGTGGCTGAGCTGGAGATGATATACGTGATGGTTTTCAAACACTCTGTCATGCCTTGTGTTTAAATACTGGAATCGGGACCGCCCATGACGAGCGCAGGGACGTCAGGCCAGAGGTCAGTAGGAAAACAAGAATGCCGCAAGACGGTGCCAAAGGTGGGATCGCAACGATGGCCGCCTCGTAATCGCACCAGATAAGTCGCTCAAACCATCAGAGCGCTCGACAAACAACGAGCTGCCAGGTGGGACAAGTACAATGTGTTGGGTCGTGCACCCAGATCCGAGCCGCGTTCCCACGGCCGTCGGCCTTGATTTTCGACAACTGCAGAACGATCACCTGCCCTCCCACCGCTCTGCCCGAACCCTGTTCAATGCACATCATCGGCGCACATCGCCCTGAGCGACGACGAGCATCCAGTTACGCAGGGTCCAAAAGGCATGCATGGGCCTCCGGTGCTTTTTTACGTCGATTTTCCCGGCGGAAGCTGTGCCACAGTCTGTGCGGTTCGTCAGCCGCTCCACAGCGACGACATGGTAGCTAAACCGAATCAAGTATGTTGTGTTCGTATTTAGAACTTTCGATGAAGTCAGGAAAATGGTCCTGTGCCAGTCAGGCTGGTCCGAACGTCCAAACACACCATTTTACCTGGCAAGCATATGCTCCTCCGGCACACTGCCGTGAGCGTCAAACGACATAATCTCTTCTATTCGCTCTTATAATTGACGATATGGCCTTTGTGTCCAATGCAAGGTTGGGCTCTGTGGTGATCATGGCCCTGGGAGGTCACCACGATTGCATCTTCAATACCAACGGGGCCGGATGGACGGCGACTCATTCCCTACGCGAATTTCGCGGCCGGCGGGGTAATGCTTCGTTATGGTGCGCTTGGGTACACGCCGGACACAGGCTGCACGGTGGCACGGTTGATGACCGACCTTGACCAGGCACCCACAGAAGCAATTAAGCATTCAGTTCTCGGATCCTACGTAGTGTATTTACATTCAGACATCGGTATCTCCCTACCCCGCACTTTTCAGGGTACCTCCTCTGCGACCTTGGTGTCGGCACAGCGGCTTGCCAGATCAAGAGTTCATACTTACTCTCATGACCTAGGAGACCTTATGCTTGACTCACAATATTGGTGTACGACGACTTTATGCTATCTCGCTATGATTAAGGATCCAGGGTGACCTACCGGCGGGGGCGATGTAGATTCTGCCGCGGCTGCCGACATGGCAAGGCCTGTCCCGGAGACAACCTTGTCCGAACTAGCAATCTTCGATGCTCCACACCTTTCTGCGCTTGCCCGTGACTCACCATTTTGACTTTGCACCGTGGGTTGGCATTCGAAGACGACTTTGAGGCTGCCATCATGGAGCCCTGCGTATGTCGTCCACGTTGTTGCTATCTTTCGACCACATGACAGGAGAGACTTTTGCTGTGAAAATTGAGCCCGGGTCGTACGATTTGCAAGGAGGTGCTCGACCGGTGTCCGTCATCGTGACTCCTCGCCGTCTGGTCTCCAAATCCCCATTAGTGTTTTTCTCAAACCGCCTTACACGTCTCCTGTGGCCATTACCTTTTTCCATTTTGATCGATTCCGACGACTCCGTGCACATGGCCGGATGGGGAATAGTTCTGTCAGCGATCTTGACGCCAAACGATACCATAACGGACAAGAACCAGCAAGAACCCTCCCCGCAATTCGTTACCGATACCAGATATGGTATCCCCATCCCGCAAATGGCTATTCCCTGCACATCACCCCGTATTGTCGTTTGTTTTCGTTGGCTGAGTAACGACCCCTACCGTAATTATGGGCGACTCCATCGTCAAACTTCTAATTCACCACTCAACACATCCGCATTCGTTTCCGGCCATTGGCCAAGGTAAGGCGGTTGCCAAGCCCGCCCGTTGACTTCGTCCGGGATTTTGACGCTCGTTTTCATAAATAGCACTGCTGCCACGTGAGTGTGGCGCGCGAATGCCCCCCTTCGATTGGATGAGCAAGTGACTCCTCTTATTACATTCCCCCTTCCCATTCTCCTTGCATTGCGGGTTCCTTAGGCACACAAATGGGACCCGACACGAAGGGAGCGTCGATCCCCCTTATTGCGGTTTTGCGCCGCAACTTGCTGCCAGAGCCTCACTGAATAACACTGCCTCATAGGTCTCCGCATGTTTTGTGAAACGATTAAGGTACCGGCTGTTTTCGTAATGCCAGCTATGCCAAGGTACATCGTTTGCGGTTCACTCGGATGTCTTGTGTGCAAGGGTAACATCCGGCAACGCCTCTTTTCGTCGTCTCTACAAGGTTGCGATGTACCCCAGCATTGGTAATTTTTTTGTCGTAATGGACCTTAGTCAAGCTGTACTCCGGCTGAGGTATCATCCATTGCACCACCGGGGAGTTTGATTCCATTTCCTCATTGGGGATGAACGCAGTCGGTCCCCGGATGTCACGTAAAGTGGGGTTGGTCGTACCCCGGAATACTGTGCGCACTACTTCAACGAAGGGCGGTCTGCTCGGTCGACGTCCTTTGCGTCCCGAGTTGGGCAGAGAGCGACGTGGCTCAATCTTGCTGAATGGAGATTACGGAGGCGAAAGGTGACTGTGCTTATCACATAGGAGATACACATGTCAATGCAATCTGGTGACTAAGGAAGATAGGTCCGGGTGACTGTCCACCTCGAGTGCTGGTAACGAGGTACAGTGGTTCCCCCTCCCAGCAATGCGTCTGTGAATGTATTGATACCCTACGACATCACATTACTCGGAGAAGCAGTCCTCCAATAAGAGGTTCGTCGAAGGCAAAGGGCGCCTACTTTGGACTTTTGAGTTCCCTGTAAGGGGTCAATGCGTCTCGCGTAATGAAGAGTTGGCTCACACTCTCGGACGAAGATGAGCGCTAGACTTTGGCCATTTCAGCGGTAATGAAGGTACAGGTGGAGCATAGCGATAGGAGTATCCATCGTACTCGGTTGGATGATCGGCGTGGTGGCCCGAGCCAGGCAAAGCAGTACCCTTTGAGTGGATACAACCATCCACCAAAGACCTCCGCCAATGTAAAGTCCACAGAGAGAATCCCGGAGCAAGCAATCAAGCAAGTACAGTTGTCGCATATGTCAGGTGTGGATTACCGGTTATTCAATACACTTGATGATGCGGTGTGAAGCAACTAGTGTGCCGAACGTGGTGATCCATCTTTACCGCGTAGTCCACGTTTTGAATATTGCCTGTCGACATGAAGGAATCTGTCCTCTTGCGCAGCAAGAGAACCCTGCGTAGCCATGCCTGATCTTACCCACCAAAATCGAACGATGCGGAGACCAAAGGGCGGTGGCAGCTGCGATCAGAGCGACAACGCAGTAGCATCCACTGCGGAAAGACTCCGGTAGATATACATAAGCAATCCCGGAGGGGTTGGAGGACGTCTTCGTTACGTGCACTGCGCAAGTCCTGGTAGTCGAAGTCGCCGTGCGTGCGAATACCCGTTGTCACGCCAGAACTCTACGCCAACCACGCAGTCCCCGAATCTCCAGTACAGCCTTTCTCGTCTGCCTCTTGCTCACCGTCAAGGCCTCGTACGTCACGCCACCCTTTAGATTACAAGGTACGAAGGTGTCCAGCCCAGCTGTGCGGAATTCTAATGCGGACCGCTTCGCTACCTTGAACTCGTTCGCCGCTGTGGCACCCCTTCGAACTACTAACAGCAGTTCACCAATGTCCCCTCCGCATTATGACTTCCTTATTAAAGTGAGCAAACATACATTATCTCCATAAAAGAAGGCATTTACCAACTGACGTATGATTTCGCGCTGATCAGCTCTTGCTTATTGGCGACTCAGGTGCGCCCACAAGGCCCCAAGAGGGACCCTGTTGAGCTGTCAAATCCAGCTCATCGACGCTCCCCTTCTCGCTCGCATCAGGTGTTGGAAAATCATGTCTGCTACTCCGTTTCTGCGATGATGCGTGGACACCGTCGTTCATTACCACCATTGGCATCGACTTCAAGATTCGGACAATAGAACTCGACGGGAAGCGCATCAAGTTACAGATCGTACGTCGCGCTCTCTCATCCGCGCATCGACTTTATCTCGGACTAATTCGTGTCATTCATGTTATGGTGGTTTTGTTCGCGATTACATCGTCGCCGTTCAGTGGGATACCGCCGGCCAAGAACGTTTCCGAACCATCACAACTGCATACTACCGTGGCGCTATGGGCATCCTCCTCGTTTACGACGTTACCGACGAGCGATCATTCAATAGTGAGCGATATCCGGCTAATCCCTTTGACCGTCAGCTAATTATATTCTGCCTCAAGACATTCGCACATGGCATTCCAATATCGAACAACATGCGTCCGAAGGTGTTAACAAGATCTTGGTGGGTAACAAGTGCGATTGGACGGAGAAGCGAATTATCACCGAAGACATGGGTCACCAACTCGCGGACGAACTTAGCATCAAGTTCATGGAAACCAGTGCCAAAATTAACCAGGGTGTTGAAGACGCATTCTTTACTCTTGCCCGGTGCGATACTGCAGCCCTATCTACTCTGCTTGATACTAAACACTCGAGATGGTTCCATTGACAGTGATATCAAGACCCGTTTGATCGACTCCCAGCCGGATGCCGGTGCTGGCAGCACGACTCCTGGGGCTGGAAGCAGCTCTGTCAACGTGTCGAGACCAACGACTCAAGCGAGCCAAGGTTGTTGCTGATTGGTGAGACCAAGTTTCATTATCTGCCGAGAAGCAGACGGATGCTCCCAGGTCGTGGATTTTCCTCATGTCATTTATTCGACTCTGTCGTCCTGTCTGTTTACACCTACGTCCCTCGTTCGAAGTGTGCTGGGATCCTATTCGTGCTTCTGATCCTTTGTCTTACCCTTACTGCTCATCCCCCATTTTGTGACACGCGTGTGTACCTTTAGTATTCGACAACGTCGTCGCGTTCAGTTAGAGCATCCAGATCGCGGTCTACGGATAGGGGTGAGGGGGTGAATTCGTCCGTTGTATATTTCGTCATGGGGTGCTACCAAATGGGGAGATACGAAACCTCGATAATTAAGAAAATCCAGTCAAAGCTTTCTGTAGGAGTGATATGGCAATGGTGGCTGAGCCCCATGAAGATTGGTATCCCGCACCGCCATGTCTAGTCGGAGAAGAACAATCACGATCACAACCGGAACCCGTATCTGCGGCAAATTCCTACTCACCCATAATTATGTACCACGATCACCTTTCTAGGTGTAGTGCCTTGCATGACTTCAGATTCTAACCGTATACCACCTTTCCTTGCAGGACGCAAGCCACACCCATTTTCAATTATGATTGGCTTCAAGTCTTCAATTGTAAATCTATGTGTCGGGTCATCTGAATATTTGGCGCGGACAGGTGGAGGTACAAGTTCGGGGAAGATGGTGAGGGTGCGGTGTAAGATGGAATCGGTGGTTTCCGGTCTTGGGTGCGGGTACCAGTCGTCGTCGGCTTTTGTGCCACCTAGGATGACCTAACAGATTGTCGAGTCGTGAGTGTGGTTGTGAGATTCGATAGCACGAGAGCGACACGTACATCCCCGCTTCGCCTAGGTATGATGTATGTCCATCTACCGTCCGCCGAACTGACCGTCCTACCACTCTTGATCCAGGGGGCTCTGATCAAGACGATCTGGCCCCTGATCGGGTGCACGTCCTTATCCTCTACACCTCCGAGAGTGCGAGCACCGAGCCCTGCACACACGAGCACAGCGTCCGGAGGTATCCTTGTGAATGCGCCATCGATGACCTGGGAGACGTGTTGAACCCTGTTTCGGGAGATGGTACCACCGAGAGAGAGGAAACGCTGCAGGAGATAAGGGAGATACTTCGGGGTGTCGATGGTGAGGGTGTTGAAGCAGTATCCAGACTTGGAACCTGGGAGCAGTTCGTGCGAATCAAGACGTCTGAACTAGATGAGAGGCGAAGGGTAAGATGATGGGTGGATGAAAAGTGTGGGAGGTGAGCTCGGACGCACGTCAGGCATGAACTCGAGCGCACACGGCCCAACCTCCTCCTCTTCTCTACACTCGATATGAGGGATTTTCATGAAACATCCTTCTGCCTCTCCCTCTGATAGCTTCCAGAGAGTATGGAAGGTCTCTTCGTCCATCTCTATCGTCCGTGAAAGATCAGCACAAACGATCCTCGTCAGCCTTCATATCGATTGGGATAATGACGGGCAGGAAACTCAACGGCGTTGACGGAGGTCCCCGACCTCAGCATGGCTGACATGATGCGCGCCCTATCCACCCCTGGGTCAGTCGTGTTAATTGATGACTATCGAAGAGTGTCACTCACCGCCCACGGGGACGTGTAATAGATACTCTTGACGTCACCCGGGAAGTGCTCTGCGACGATGCTGACTCTGAAACCAGCCTCAAGTGTGCGGATGGCAGTCGTCAGTCCGATAACCCCTAGCAAAAGCGCGAGTCAGAGGTTCTGGCAAAACTCCAAGCAAGAATAGCCGACACTGACCTGCTCCAATGACGACCACATGGATGTTTTCGGGCGAGATGTCCATGATCCTGCGTAGTGTAACGGGGGAGGGGTTGGCGAGTAAGAAGTTCAGGAAGAACTAGACGGCGCTTGGATTGATCCCAGACCGACGAATTTCGTTTCTTGCTGGACTGGGCCCGCGTGTTCCAAGCTCCGAAACGCGCCGCGTATCGAAGGTATTTGAACCAAATCTCTCTCCGGCGGATCCGAACGGGCCGTGGGGTCAAGTTATATGGTAAACAAGACCTTATAGGCACGTTTGAACTTCGGAGAGTTACCGTGGAAGCCATCAAACACGGCCACGCTGCTGCAACGCGACCCATCACCCCAGCACGAGACATGGTCAGATCGTCCTCCCCCCCAATGCATAGATCATTTAGTGTGGCTAACCTGTTTCGATAGCCATCTCAAGGGACCGCGACCGAACCTCTGCCCGCGTCGACATCCACGCCCTCCGCCCAGCCTTCGTCCGCCACACAAACTCCCCCGCCCACCCTTGCCTCCGCACCTCCGGAGGTCGAGCAAACTATCGCGCGCCTCGCCTCACACAAGTCGGTCCGCGGAGTCATGATCTGTTCGCGGGACGGCCCTATCATCCGCCAAGCAGGGGTGGTGTTTGAAGGCGAACAAGGCCGGAAGTACGCCACGGTCATAAAAAGGATTGTGGATACGTGTAAAGTTGGGCTGGAAGAGATCAATGGAGGGAGCGAGTCTACGGTGGGCGATTTATCTTCTTTCAGTGGGTAGAGAAACTGATGGTCGGCGGGAGGATAGGACGAGTTGAAGTTCATGCGAGTTCGAACGAAAAAACATGAACTGATGATCACCCCTGGTACGTGATCCTACATTTTAGACTGGACCTCAGCTAACGGTGTGCGTGGTCAAGACGAGAGATACCTCCTTGTTGTGCTGCAAGACCCTACCCAATAGTCAGACAGCCGTCTCTACCACACATTCCACAAGATCACGCATGTACGATGCTACTGCAGTTGTTCTAATTGTAGACTTGCTATCAATGCGCTTATCCATAAGAGGGGTGGGGGAAAACTGAGACAACAGGGAAAGCGGAAAGGGGTTGAAGGATATAGCGACAAGGGAACGAAGGCCAGGCAAGTTCGAGCTCAACACAACATCGATGACAACGAGTAAGCAGAGCCAGAAAAAGGACACAAAGGAAAGTCAAGTAATAAGTGACTGGAAGAGAATAAAGGTCTAACAAGGTGGTCCGTTACGGGAGCCTCGAGAGAAAAACAATTGATGCTAAAAGTGTTCAACGAAAAAGTCCCAACAAGCCGTAATAAAGGAGTCCATGGATCCGAGGAAAGTCAAAGAAGTCCATAAGGGAAAGAAGACGAGCATCCTAAAGCTCATTGGGAGAGCAGGACAGGAACGCACGACTTCTGGTCTGCTGAGGGCTCGAAGCCACTGTGGCACGAGTTTACTAAGAGAGGCGTTAGCGCTAAGCTTTCAGTGGTACAAGGAGCAACGTACCGATGCATGTCCGGTCAACGCTGCAGGCAACGTTGAGGGAGTTGTGGATAGCAGTGCAATCGGTACCGTTGCCGAGAGCAGGGCAACCTCCGCAGGCACGCACATCCTCAGCAGGATCAACGCTACGACGTCAAAAGTCAGCATAGGCTCATCACAAACGAGACGTGACGAACCATTCGTATTGGTCAGCGGCGGAGCCAGAGATGGGGCAAGCCTCGAAGCCGGCAGGGCACAACGAGTCGCTACGGCTCTTGTGGGGGGAACGGCGGCCATGATACTTTCCGTTACCATTGCCGTTACCGCCGTAGCCTCCGCCATATCCACCACCATACCCGTTACCCTTGCCGTCGCCGGGGTTAAAGCCGTAGATGTTCTTTCCGGCATCGTTGATATATTTACCAACACCAGGGCTGGGAGCGGGTTGAGGGTTGGAGCCGGTGGGCTTGTCGCAGCATTGCTTCTTGACATTCCAGGAGGGATAAGTTGAGGATCCGCAAGTGGGGTTCTTGTTGGTCGTTGGGGGGTTTTTCGGGGTGCAACACCCTTGGCCGATGTTCCAGTAGTGGGTGTTACTGGGGCAGCCGACACCAGAGGGTGGAGGAGTAATGGTTTTCGGGCCGCCCTTCTCCAAGCAACATTTCCCTTCAAAGGCATTAGCAGGGACAAAAATGAAAGAATGGTGAGAGTACATACGCGTTGGCCAGTAGAAGTGGGAGTCTGGGCATTGCTGGCTGTCGGAGTTGCTGGAGCCAGTACCAGTGCCAAAGTGACGCGGCGAGTGGTTGGCAGGGGACCCAGCGACGAAGGTGGCACAGGCCACAGTAAGAAGAGCAAAGATTGATGACTTCATCGCGGAAGGGGTTGAGAACGTCAAGGAACGATATGTAAAGAGTGGGAAGGTTGCGAGCTACAAGGCCAGCAGAGCGAGAGAGCGCAAGGTGACTTCAACACCGAAATGAGAACTGACGGTGGATTTTAGGCTTATATACCAGTCCAACCGAGAGCAGCAACTACCGGCTAGCAGCAGTGAGTGTGGGGAACGCCGTGCAAGGGAGGGCGACGAAGATGCGAAAGAGAAAAAGAGCGAACAGGTATGGATGGGCGAAAGAGAAGACGATTGTCGCTCTTTTTATGTTGCTGGAGACGCCGAAAGGGGTGCACAGAGGGTGGAAGATCGTCAATGACCCTGATTGATGGGTCTGGAAGAAGCACGCGATCTGTTCATCCCGTGTAGCGGATTCCCGGACGGCGCCCTTGCGAAAGGTGCTTCGCAGAAAAAGCTCTCTCAAACGAGCAATGGGAAATGCCCTGTAACACCAGAAGCAACCAATTTGACAATGGGTACGTTGTAGGATGTTGAGTTTCGAGTTTCACCCTGTCCTCCATGCTCAACAGAAAGGCACGGGGGGTAATCATTGTGTCCAAAGCCATGTCGATCCCGGCAAAGTGCGACTGGGAAAAAAAAACTGCATGACGTAGGGATCACCACCTGGGTGATCCTGAGGTCGAAGCAGACATTGCGAAGGACAATCACCAGGAGAATTGCAGGATCGGGTAGAAGTCGAATTTCGGGGGTACTGGGCGGGGTCGCAAATACGACCAAACAAAATGCGCCCCGTCTTTCGAGTCTCGCACCTCAATCTCCACCGCTGCCGAGGGCCAGCATGGCGACCGAGATTAGCAATGTCATTTCATTGCGCGGGGCATGTCTCTGCCGTTTGCTTGTTTTTTTCCTTGTTGTAACGCGTCCTTTGCTGGGGTCGTTTCGCGTCAACAAACGAAAGTTTGGCGGCATTAGAGACCATACGAACCGTTACGGCAAGTGAACCCTCACAGGGCCGATTTAGCATCTGGAATCTCCCCGTTCCGTCGACAAGCAAAAATAGCTGCCTGGTTACTTGGCTGTTCAACAGGTACGGCGGCGGACATTTCGCACGACACGAGACCGCAACCACCGCAGCCGTTTTTTATAGGTACAGTCTACAATGACTGGAGCATATTTCTACGCGTTTGCTGCGCCCGACATATTTTCGGATCTGAATATCATTGAGCCTGATCAACTCCACATGAAGCATGAAGCTGTTCAATACGGTACCGATCGAGGAGCTCGTCGTATTCAGTTCGGTTTCAGTTGCATGGATTTCAGAAGGTTCACCCGTTTCTGGGGTGATCCGACAGATGTCGTTTTCGTGGTGTGTTATGCTGAAAGGGTGCGTGCTTTTCGCAGTTCGACCGCCCCCCTGCTGACGCGAATCGTTCGTTGTCACGGTGCGACTCTGGCAGCCGGCGGCATCTCGCAAGCCGTATCTCGTTGCCGAATTCCATTGTAAGTCCTCTGGTTGCTCGAGACCTGATCGACGAACCTTGGACCACCATGATGGTCTCCGAGCTGTGTTCCCCCGTTTCCTCGCAACTGCGAACAAAGTGACCACCACTCGTCAACCGTGGTGATTGGCACTGCCTGACGGGTTCTGGTCGTACCTCTGCAGTTGGGAGGTCACGGTGGTGTCGGCTGGGTTTGTCTCCCAACTCTCGAGGAGTAACTTCCAAACTACCCTCATCCTCTCCATGGCCGCCTTCACTTTGACATGTTATCGCCTATCGACGATGCCATCAAGACAACTGCACGCTTCCTGAACAATGGATTTAGACGATAGACGTCTGCTTGCCACGATTTTGCTCCTCCATGTCTCGCTTTTCATCGCCCGACGGTATACGGCATGTTGGTCGATGACGACTTTATCCCGCACCAAATCCCAGTAACCCCTCTCCGGGCTGGCTTTTGGACTAGCCCGAAAACACCCGAGGCGACCTGCTTGACGTGTTGCCTTCTGGTAGGCTCTTCCCAAGCATCGCCCTCTCGCCCATCGACCTTTTACTGCAATCGGCCCCTTGGGGCCCTTATTTTTGGCGACAGTATAATTGATGCAGGCCTCTTTGGCGCCTTACACGTGCAACGATGCACTTCCCAGCGACGGCCTTGGTTCTTTTTTTGCTGCGATGGTAGAGGAAGTCGGTTTCTTTTACCTTGGTTAACGGGCACCTGACGGGAAGTGGGAAAACGCACACCCGTTAGACAGTCCCTGAGACCTCGACGACGTTGGGCGAAAAGACCAGGCTCCTTATCGAGGGCGAGGATAAGCCGGAGAGCCACCACAAGTTAAGCTAAGTGTTATCGCACCCCGATGGAGACTCCTTGTTTGATTTTGCCCATTGCAACAGATGGTGACGGTCTCTGAAAGGCGAGGAGCCTCCTAGCACAAATGGGCTTATCTTCGTGACGATAGAATGGACATCGAATGGACAGCCCGCGAGCACGCTGCCTGTCACGCCGGATGCATGGCCTCCACTCACTCGGGATCTGTATCAGCCCAGACCCTGCCGTGCGAATGCACACGAGGTTGCAAATCCATGGTCCGCGTCCTGCAAGAAGGGCGACACGACTGTGGTAAATAAGCCGTATAAGCGCTACCATTCCACTGATCCACATCACCAAAAGTCATTGTGATATGTAGTGAACTGTCGCACTGCGCCAGCTCACCCGAGATAATTGACACCCGTTGGGCCCTGGGAGTGGATTCTGCTGCTTCCCGTCGGAATAGATTACCTATTACGGCGGTTCTCGGCTAATCACAATCCTGCATGTACGTTTCTTTTTGACTTCGGGCCTCGCTGTGGGATCGCAGCAAGTACGCTAAGCCCAGATATCCGAGGGCATCGTTCATTCCTGGGCTCCGGCACGCGGATACACAACCTCATCGTTCAGCGCTTCTGTCTAGCTCCAAGTCGTTTTTGATTGGTCCATCGCACGACCGATCGATCCTCCTTTTGGCCGCGCAATTTTGAGAACGCGTCTAATGCTATTGGAGGGAATTTAAAGGAGGTGTGTGACGGCAGATCGAGCCGTGAAAACTGTCAAATGATTGACCTCTCTTCACCCTCTGTGAAACGGCGTTCACGCTCGCTGACCCTTACCCACAATCCACCGCTGCCCCCTCCCTCCCCTTTTCGCACAAGCCCTGGGTACCGCTCTCTCCCTCGGATAACAAACATACAAAAGATCTCAAGAGTGCGACATCCAACCGCTCCCCCGAGGAAACACGGCTCGTAGTGCGCAATCTACCAGACAAACCTTTGCTTAGACCTTCACCTCCCTCAACGTCGTCAAGATTTGGATCCAGGGCATTCAGATGGCGGATGCCATCCCCCATGACATCTCCATAAGTGAGTTCGCCTTCACTTCTCCAGTCGGCGTCGTTCTCACGCAAGTCGATATTGCGACCTTTACAGAAAAGGCCATCGTCGTCGGTTAGTCGATTCTAGGCAACATCTATGAGCTTTAGGATGCTGAGACAAAGCGTTTGGGAATAGGAATATGGCTGGAGAGCGTCTTTTGGTGAGCTTAACGTTTTCACCTTCAAGACGTAACTAAACCATCCTCTCTAATACTACCGTCTCAGGGGGATCTATACGGGCCTAATGGTGCTTTGCGTCTGGGTCTTCAAATTTCGACGACGACACCTCCGGGGGGTGCGCAGGATCTCCTGTGCTTCGTTGGGTGGCATGGACTAACGGTTTCTTCGCTTCCAGGGTGTCCTCGCCGGCGTCGTAACCATGTACATCCTTGCCACCGTGCACTGTATGTTGGAAATGCAACGCTTGCTGAACGGCTTCGTGAATCACAACGGTGACATCAAGATCCTAACGACCTCACACACGCCAAGTCCTGTGTGCCGCATGGTGATTTACGCGCTCAATAACTCGTTGTCCGATGCCGTCGTTGTTTGGCGTTGTATTGTGGTCTGGCAACGGGATTGGCGGGCGTGTTTCCTTCCTGTGTTACTCCTGCTTGCAACCACAAGTACGTCGTTTTCACACCTTATCGTCCTCCTGTGTGACTCTCCAACGCACGTGCTGACTTCCACTATACTATTCTGCGCAGTTAATGGGCTTTACTTTGCTTCTCTCTTCCGAGGGTTGACGGCGGATGACCGGCCATACGCGATGCAGTACGTATTGTTTCTCAAACAAGTGTCGGTATCGTAAATCATCCTACTAATCCGGACCGTTTGTGCCCTCAGAGTACATACGAACGGCATCGTCTTTTTCGCTCTATCGCTCGCTACGAACTTCATTACTACGTCACTCGTCGCTGGCCGGATTTGGTGGTTATCCCATAAGGTTTATGTTCCTGGTCTCAGCACTGGCAGGTATAATGCAGTACGTCATCGACGGACGTGTTCTCCAGAAGTTCGTTACTTACGTCGCGATCTAGGTAGTAGCGATGCTCATCGAGTCCGGTATCCTCTACTCGTCGATCAAAGTGTGCGAACTCGTCCTCTGGGTTCTAAGCTCCAACGCATTTTTCATCGTGTTCGCGAGCATGGCACAAATTATGTGCATCACGTACGTCTTCGGTACCCAAATGCCTCAGACCCTATTTAATTTCGTTCATTCAATACAATAGGCCGACCGCGATTTTCATCTTCGTGGCTCTGGGCATCGTGGATAGTGGTCAGCAGTTCCAGACCATGGACCCCACAGGAAGATCCGTGGCAGGGGGCGGAGCCATCTCTGGTGCTTCGTTCCGCTTCGCAAGACCCTTTACCACTACTTTTCCCCGATCCAATACCGTTGGTTCCATTAACGGGCCGAGTCTCCCCATTGCCTCGTACGCAGGTGCCAAGCGTCCCAGCGTCGTAGACTTCAAGGTCTCTGCTGACGATACTGTTGTCGATGGACGTCACTCCGGAAGCAGCAAGATGAAAGACGTCTCGGAACATTCGAGCTTTGAAGAACGCAAGAGCGTCAGGAGTTTTGTGGTGGATGATGAAGTTGAAAGAGATCTAGAGAGGCAGGATGGGGAAATCCAGCAGCAGCCCTGTCACCGTCGCGTGGAGGGGTTACACCAGAGAAGAGAGTCGACCCAAACGGATACGCCCACTCTACATGTTCCTCCTACGTCTTCGGATGCAATTCATGCAACAGGGATTGTCCCTTAAAACCCCATTGGCGTGTACCAACATAAATGCCTCGCTTGGCTCTTCTCGACTCTTTTGTTCGCATTCTCCATTTTCCCGACGCCTAGACGGATTCCGGATCAACCCACGTACGTCTCCTGCAGTCCCATAGCACCCCTCGGGACCGTCAATCTAGATGATGATACCCACTATCGTTCTCTATCGCTTCACATATCCAGGTTCCGCATGACCTCCCGTTTGCAACCCATTCGTGTATCTCTTCCAATACTTGCATTCATCATGTCTACATCAACGCAACAGCGGCACGACTCTTCATGCCTTGTTCATCCCGACCGTTTTTCACTTTGTTTTTCTTCTTTGTTTTCGTACTTACGTTGGTGATGTATGTCCTAGCAGTGTCTCCCAGATGCAGTCATGGGAGTGTTCGTGTAGCGCAAAGTGATTCCAAGTGTCAACGGATTGTCCCTTTTGAACCGAGTATCCTGCTCCAACCGGTCGACCTGAGGGTCTAGGTCATGACAAGCTTCCTGAAAGTCGACGACAATGATCCCTGCGGCACCTTCAAGCCGTTGAACCCGTAAACCCCGTTCCCAGTCCTGCCTGTCACGTGTACTCACAACTTGACGAACATCAACAACCTTCCTGGCAGGTGGCATTCCACCAACTAGTATCCTTGCGGGTTCTCTCATCTTACCCGACACATTTTACAACAGCGCAGACCGCGTTCAGATGCCGAGCCAACCCACCAAAGAATATTTGTTGCCACCTCGGCGGCGCCAGGAGGATTGATGGCAGCACCATGGATCGCCCCCTACCTCGTTTCATTCATGACATTCCATGAAGAAGCAAGGTTTTCTGTCCTGTGAAAGTGCCCGAAAAGGCCAAACTTCGCCTTGGCTTTGCTTACTGAGAGTAGCGGCAGAACTCCCCATCCCATCTTGCCCACCCCTCCCGGCGCGGTTTACACGTGGAATCTCCAAAACCCAGCTGTATTGATGCCGTTCTTGCTCAGTCTGAGCCTGGATTGTCGACTTGGCCCGGCTATGAGGGATGCGCTGGCTACTCCGAGCACTGCCCGAGCAGTCAGTCTCTGGCATAGTGACGCTCACCTCGGACTTCACGGTTGATATCCACACCCTCGACATGCGCATACTAACAATTGCACTGGCGTGGCTGTCTCGAATGCAATTGCCCGCCGGAGTCATCGGGATCGCGAGTGGCATATATAAGCCGTCAAGGGGAATGATCGAACCGCACCAGTTCACGACTTGAGTATCTTTTCGATAGCTTTCACCTCACAGTTCCTCCAACCAACTCTTACTCTTCTACACCAATTCTCTGTCGCACTTCACATTTTTCGCTCCGCTCCCCCCCACGAATAATGTTCTCCAAGATTACCTTCATCGTCTCTTTGGTTTCTCTCTTACTCGTTTCCGCATCGGCCACTGCCGATAACGAGGGCTATTACGGCAATGATAACACCTACGACACCGACCCTTACAGCGGCAACCCAACAGCCACCGGAACGACCATCGAGATAGTAGTTGGTGGGAATGTCGGAAACGTTTACACCCCGTCTGTCGCATATCCCGAAGTTGGCGATACCCTCCGCTTCTCGTTCCGCATCAAAAACCACACAGTCACCCAGAGCTCCTTCGAGAATCCCTGCACGCCTTTGCCGGGCGGGTTCACCTCTGGCTTGTACGTCATTACCCGACCCTAGGTATCACACTCTCCAAGCTAATCATCCCTTTGGCATACAGCCGTCCTGTTCCCGATACCCAGACGGATAACTTCCCTTATTTCGATTTGCAAGTCAAAGACGTGAGTTTTTGTTGTCTCTAATGTTGCTCGTTTAGTGTTGACAGTGAACACATACTGGCTAACAGAAGAACCCAATCTATATCCACTGCGAGCAGATCAACCACTGTCCCACTGGTATGGTCTTTGCCGCTAACCCCGCTCTCGAAGGGGAGAGGACCTTCGCCAAGGTCAGCTTTTTCGTCTCCATCCTCCTCCACCTGTATCGCTGACCCCCGGCCTTTCAGTTCCTCGCGAATACCTTGGCTGTCGGCACGAGTGCGGCCGTCCCCGCCCCTACGCCTGCTCCTACTCCGGCAGCTACAGGACACTCTTGGTCTGCGAAATTCATAAGGGACTTGGAGTAACTCTTGCAACCGAGAATAGTTATGGCACTCTAGGTACTTATGTGGTTATGCACTTGTACTTCGAATTCGATTACACGGACGTTGCTCGGAGTCGATATCCTGGTACCTTTCAACCACATACTACGCGATTTTCAGCGCTAGATAAGTGAACGCTCTCTTGCTGGTCAAGGTGTCATCGCAATACGGGGCTTTATCCATCGTGTGGCATAAGAGTCAATCCGGTCTAGACGAATAAGTCGATTGGCCTACTATACACGAAGTCATAGACAGATGGGAATTTGTTCATATTATGTGGGTAGGAGTACATCACAAGGTTCGAAACGATAACACGAAAACCGCGGACTGCATCCCTCAGCACGCCACACAAGGAGGTGCACCTTTCTGCCCGAGCGTGATGCCCGACGGTACCCTGTTGAGCCCGCGCCCCCCCTCCACCCATTGACCCTTTCGGTTATCCCGATTAGAGGCTGGTGCGGGTTCAGGTGCAGGTGCAGGTGCGGGGTAGCATACTCCTTGGACGACGACCTTCCCATCGCCGTTGACGTATTCCGTTGTGGATGCCGGGATTTGACGTGAAAGCAGACCAAGAAGCTTCGTGAACTGTAATAGCACGGGATGAGAAGTGAGCATCAAGCTGAGAGGAGCCGGACGTACTTCGTCGGGCGTCAAGGGTGTACGGCGTTCGACCACGTGGTCGTCGTCCCAACCAGCGAAAATAAGCTTCTGAAGCTTGGGATCCGTTTTTTCGAACCAGATCTGCAAGCATTCGACGGCAATCAGCCACCTTCTATCCGAGCATGCTAGAAAACGATGCTCACATCCGAGTCGTAGCTCAGGTCCAGGATGATCTTTTGCTTCGTCTTCACAAAGCTGGAAGCCTGGATGGCAACCTCATGGTGAATGTAGCCCAGGAAACTGCGGCATTTATCGAGTGCTAGACATCAGAAGGAGGTTGACTGCTCAGGACGATAAGTTGATATCAGCTAAAGAGAACTCACCACCCGGGGCGGTATAGTCATAGTTCGCGAAGAACTTCTGCCATTCATCCGTTTCTTTAATAGGGACGAGACCCCCGGTGTAGCGAATAAGCAACCATTGTCGATTTTGAAAGTTTTCCACATGGTACAGTTGGTTACCCTTGAAAAGCGCAGATGTTAATACGTGCTATCAGTTCACGAAGCGCGATCCTGCATACGTTGTGCAAATCGCCTATTTCCTTGTTCCAAGCGAATCCATTGTATTTAGTCAGGTCTTTTGCCGTGGCGACCCATATCTTTTCTTGGTTTGTTGGCCACCCCCCAGGAACGAAATACATGCATACATCGTCGTCAAGGGACCACAACCTCAGCTAGCGAAGTCCGTCAATGCGAATTTCCCAAGGTCGATCGATATGGGGAGCTCACCGGGATGTCTTGAACTCCAGCGGCTACGATGAAATCAGCGGACGGGTGCTGTCCGCGAGGGTTGGGGTGGATAGTGAGCGAACGAACTGGTGGACAACCCCCAGTATCCCGCCTTTGGAGTCTCGGTTCCACGACTGCAATAGGCGACAAAACCCGAAGTGGATCAATCGAGGACTCCTTCCTGAAAAAAATCGCTTCACTCACCGTTTGTCATGAGTTCCGCACTCTCTCGCTCGATGGGATGTGCAAAGACGCTGAGTGAGGAGCAGAGCGCGACGGCAGCCAGTGCAATGTTGGATAACCACATGATTAATGAGATGTAAGGTAAATTAGAAAGATATTAATGTGCGAGTAGATTATTGGTTGGCACGGATGGAGCAAAGGGGACTCTCCAATAGGTTCGAAAAAGAGGGAGGGTTGGGAACTCTAACCTGCTCGAAACGACCTCGTTATATATCCACGAGTGCGCAGAAATATCCGCCAGCCGAGCCGCCAACATTTAGTCACGATACATTGATGATAAGGCTGGGCGAGAAGAAGGGGCTTCTCTTTCCGAGACTTGTTTCGTCAGACCGTGTCGCCAAGATCAACCACCTCGGACGTGATGCACAACAGATGAAGAGTGGACCGTGTCTCTCGGTTACAGCGAGTCTTTGATTTCGGGTAGACGCATTTGATTTCGACCCGGCAGCTCCAGCGCGTTCGGATTCTGCTGGCCTAAGTATACGGCGGAAATGGCACAGGACCTGCGGGAGGGGGATGTGGCTTTGATGAGTTGAAACGTGAAGCGAGGGTGTTGAAACAGAAACGTTACATGCATGACACGCAAGGGCGGTCCTGACGAACCCTCAGACGAACCTCAGGCACTAGTCTGAGCCTCATGAAGTAGTTCTGGGGTGTGTTAGACTTGCATTACGAGAGCGGCGAGAGTCAATAATGCTTGTACCGCCACCGCACCTCGTTGAGCTCAGCCAGTGTCGCCATTAATTCCGACACTGTAACGTTGCGGCGAGTTTGAAGCCAGAGAAGAGACAGTTCACGGCATAAGTCAACAAACACAGGCCACTTGGTCCGTGAAACGCGTTGTGGGTCGACTGGCGTCAGTCTATTTTAGGATCTGTCTGAAATCCCTGTGGAACTTCCACCAACAATGGCTGGCATGCCTCGGCAAAGTCACTTGGGGCGGACATGATGCGGGAAGTAAGCAGTAGAGAGATGTTGCAGCCCGGTGGTTGTGCACGAGGAGGGTCACTCAAAGGTGACAAACCTACAATTTGCTTTCAAAGTCGGCTTGAGAGTGAAGCTGGCTTTGGCTCTGGGACGACGCGATAACACGCTGAGAGCAAACAAGCATGGGGAGAACAAGGAATAACATTCTAGACGGAGTTAACGGCGAGAACACGAGGACGAGAATACAAAAACAGTACGACACAACTAAACCGGACAGCAGGGCTTACCAAGAAATTTACAGGCTAGGAAGGAGAAGGAACAGGGTAATTAGGCACATCACACCCTATATGGTGGGTTTGTTGCTGACGAACGAGAGGGCCATTGGAAAGCATAGGGAAAGTTGGGGATGGATGATAATGGCTATCAAGCCTGGAAAAGAGAAAATGGGATTGGAAAACGAGCCCATCTATTCGCGAGTTCGACTTTGACTCCGTCGCTGGGGGTGGACATGGAGATGGCCGTTGGTGTCGGTATACTACAGCGATCGCAAAAAGTCAGAGGCGGGTTCGGTGGCAACAAGAAAAGCGACGTACGCCGTGTCTGTCTCCAGCGGTGACAGTGTCGGCATCAATGACACCAACTGTAATATCAGGGGTTTTCTCGGCGAGCTCGCCGTTCACAACGGTTCGCGTTTGGCTCCGGGATTCGATCCTGTGGATCGAGTGCGTGTCATAGGCATTGATATCGGTATACTGAGGACGGGTAAGAGAAGTCAGCCCATTAGCTCAGGGTCATGGCAGTTGGTACTCACGCCTCCGTGGCGGTCACCAGCAGCATGGATCTCCTCCTTCACGTCTCCAGGCAAGCTTGGAGGATTCCAAGTGTCGAAGGCACGTCGGACTTCGACGAAGTCCTGGACGAACTCGCCAATGTCGTATTCGTCCATGCCGACCAGTTCAGCCTCGTCGGAGCCTCTGAGACTGAGGCCGGGGATGAGATCCATAGTTTTGCAGATGAGTGCCGTGACGACAAAGACATAACCTGAGCACGCGCAAACGTAGCCAAATTGAATGTAGAGTTGTTTGTAGTTGCGTTGCATAACGCCGCCGGGAATCGCGGTGTTGACTTCGTCCAGCGAGATAATGTAATCGGCGGCAAAAATACCATTGAACAGAAGTCCAATGATGCCTGCAACGCCGTGTTCGCCGAATAGATCAAGAGCATCATCGACGCGGATCCAGTGCTTGACTAAGAAAGCGCGGTAACATTAGCTCGCCGCCTTCTTTTGAATAGGAAAGGTAAAATGACGTACTCTTGGTAGCGTAGTTGCAGCAAATACCCGCAACGACGCCCAAGGCCACAGATGCCCAAGGAGGGATCATACCAGAGCTAGGAGTAGCGGCGACCAGGCCGGCGATGGTGCCCGAGCAGAAACCGACCATGGTGTACTTGCGGTGATGCCTGAAATCGAGGAGACACCAAACTATGCCCGAGAAGGCGGCTGCGATACCCGTGTTCCAGCCAGCCACCGCAGCGCGAAGATTGGCACCGAAAGCGGAGCCCGCATTGAAACCTGAAGTACATTGAAGTCAAATTCTGCTTCTGGATGTAGCTGTTGGAGTAGGTACTTACCTATCCATCCGAACCAGAGCATAAAGGTACCGAGACAAACGAGTGCGACATTGTGGGGGCGGAAGTTGACAAGTTCGCGCTGAGCACGACGTCCCAGAACCCAGGCGTAAGCAAGACCACCAACACCAGAACCGATTTCGACAGGTCCTCCACCAGCGTAATCGAGAACGCCCCATTTCTATAGAGATCGGGGAAGTCAGGCCATGAACTCAAGGTGCCAAAACCCCGGAAATACTCACGAATGCCCATCCATTGACGTTCCATGCCTGAAAAGCGGGGTAAGAAGCGAGAAATCGAGGACGAATGAATCGGTTCGCATACCCAGCACGCTACGGGGGCGTAAACCAATGTTGCCCAGATGAACGCGAACACCATGGCGGGTAGGACACGACCACGCTCGGCAACAGCGCCCATCAAAATGCCAACGGTGACAGCCGCGAATTGCAGCTGGTAGAAGGAATAAAGAAGCTCGGGAATGAGTGGCGATCCTGGACTCGCTTCATTCAACACGTTTCGCAAGCTGATGTGTACAACCATGCGAACCGTCAGAAGCTGTCAAGTCGACCATTAACATATGGATAGACGCACCCGACGTGAGCGAGGTTGCCGATGAAACCATTAGTGGCAGTCGAAGAGAACGCGAGGGAGTATCCCCAGAGATACCACTGGAAAATGACCACGGCATTCGAGGCGACGACAACCCACAACAGGGTGAGAGCGCTTTTCCGTCTTGCGAGACCAGCGTACAGGAACCCAAGTCCAGGGACCATGAAAAGCACGAGTGCGCTACATATCAAGATGAAAGATACATCTCCCCGGTTGAACGCAGATCTAAGGGTGAGATGAAGTGGCTATGTCAGTGGACTGGTCGTATGACTAGGAGCAGGTGGGACATACTGGTCAGCAATTCCTGTGAAGATGAGTGCCAAGAGGCGGGACAACGGCTAGTCAGAAACATAATAATGGTAACACGGGGGGGCAGCTGACTTTTCAACAGGGTTGGAGCCACCGAGGCGGTCTGGGGTAACGAGTCCATCTCGTTCTACGGTTTGAAGGAAAGTGAGTGGGGACGAGTTGAAGTTGAGGACAGCCAAGGGGACTTTGACCAAGGTGGAACGAGAAGACGTCCAGAGGCTTTAGTACCCAACAGTCCAGTCCGGAATTCGCTCCGCGTAAAGGGTTCTGGAAAATATAGAGTGCGTCCCCTCCTCGTGCTTGGGTGCGTCACTCAATTCGGAAACCGAGAAGGGGTGCTCGGAGTGCTTTGATTCTCTGGAGAAGCCCCTGATTCCCCACCTTCCCGATGGTATAAACGATATCGCAGAGGATGAGCGATTGGGATTTTGGAGTACGAGCTCGAATGCGGTTGATCCACTGCATGCCGTCACGAAGCCCCAGCCGAGGAGCAGGAAGCACATGGACGCCGGTGACAAAGAACACCAATGGCATTGACTCGTCTGTACGGCCGAGGGGAGGCGACAAGCTGTAATTAACCGGAAGCGGAGAATCGTAACGCCATTGTTGCGCCAGGACTGTCCCGTGGCCGTCGTCGATCTGGTAGTCCAGTTCCTAACCGCGTAACATTTGTGCCTGCACTCTCTACAGAACGGCCACCACGGCCTCTCCCATTGTGCCATATGCTACCAACGCTTCTTCAAAGTTAATATTTCAGACTCTGGTGCAATCGGTCTCGTCAACTTGTAACACCGTGCGGCATTTCCCGATCGTTTATGCGTCAGTAAGCCCCCTTCCTAAAATCCCTGCACAACGACTAGGTTCAATCCAACCTAGGATCAGCTGGTCAGCTTCGAATGCAGAGGTCTAATACGCCCCGGCGGGTATGCCGTAAATCTCGCACGTTTATTGGCCGATTTTCGGTCTACAAGAAATAAGAGGACACGCCAACTACGTTTGGTATTTCCACCGGTGCAGTCTCCAGCCTCGAGGACGAGCTTCTCTTCGATAGGCCTCTGCATCCTTGTGCCTCTGAGACTTCACGTTGTCGACCCCCGATCACGTGGCCTGAATTACGGTGAAAGCCAAACGGAGGAGGTTCCGGGGCGCCAAGCGAGCTCAGCAGGTTTCAGTTGCATATGCTCTGCCTTGCCCTCCGATCGAGCTTATTATTTCGGCCCATTACGGTCGGTTCGGATCGTTGCGGATTTATAAACCACCCTATTACGACCGACGCTACAACGGGCTAGCAAGAATCCTCCTTTTTACTTGCCAATGGCAGGGGCGGTCTTGCCGTATCCGATGCTGACGCCCCTCACTACACTCTCGACAAAGACGCCGGAATAGTAAAGTGCATCTGTTGTACCTTCCTGGATGCCGTAGTGAACAACATCGCCCTGGTTTGCGGGTGCGTCCTTGGGATTCACCAACAGGAGCTGTGTACAGCTCTCGTTATTCACGTCAATGTCTCAGCATGATACAGCCCTTTGCTCACCTTCAACACACCAAAGTGAAAGTCTCCCTGACCATCAGGTCCGGCAGTAGCCGTGAGGTTGAGTGTACCCTCGGCATCACCTTTTTGGGGGTGTCGGCATTCTTCGAAGCGAAGACTCCTAGGGTGCGGTTAGTCCAGTCAACCTGGACCTGAAAGTGCGCAGTTATGAGACTCGGGGCCCGCCATGAACGAGCCGAGCGGCCGATGGTCGAATAGCCTAGCTTACAGCAAAGTCAATGACTCAAAGGGCACCGAATAGATGACCTATCCAGCACCATCCGTTAGCACCAGAGATATTCCCCGCCACACGGGCGTACATATGTTTAACGGGTGGTCAGTAACTTCCGGGCTCTTGGCATAGCTGGTGGGGAGATGTGCCTGGGTGGGGTTTGCGAAGTTCGAGCCTAGGGAGCCAAGCGAATGCATATCAGTCTATTTGGTGGGGTATTCGGACTTGTGCACACGACTTACCATAACAAATGGCCTTATCGAGACAAGTGATAATCACGGATTAGCGCTCAAACTGTGCCTTGTCAAGCCGCAACTCACTTCAATCATTACGACCTGATACTCATGCTTCGGATTGAGCGGGTGTAAATCATGCTGAAATGAAATACGGCCGCTCCCGTCTCGGCAGCGTTCCTATCGCCTTGCGTGATGAGTTCCGTTCGTCGGAAGCCATATTGACCATTCGCTGGGTTGCCACCAGGAACGAAGACGGAGTTGTTGTCAATCTTGACATGGACCGTGTGTTCTGTGACCTTGGGGAGTGGAAAGAAACCTGGTGTCTTGCCGACCCAAAGCGGCGTGGGGGGCACGGTCTTCCTAAAGCCGGCGTACTGAAGAAAAGGAAATAGTGTTCAAAAGCCTGTTGCATCCCTAGTGGAGAAACTAGCTTACATGGCTGGCGATTTGGCTTCCGTGAACAACGCTGGATGCATGCACCTCAAATGGGTGTATAGCGCTGCCACGTGAGATATCCCCACATACTAGACATCTGGAGCTTTTGGGACGTTGATGTCTACCCCAGTGTAAGTCAACGGAGCGCGGCTACCATAGACAATTGGAGTAGCGACAGCGATCGACGCGAGGGTCAAAGAAAAAGTGTGTTTTTAGATGCATACTTGGCAAGGAGCTAGGTATCTCGACACATAAATCAAACACTTTAGAATTTGGGCGTCTCTGTTTACTCCCCGACAATGGAAGAGTAAATGGACTCCAGAAGACCACGTCCTCACGAATCTCAACGCAAGAGCCATTCTCACAGCTACATATGCCGCTACAAGAGACGGTCGCAACAAGCACGGCTCTCTGTCGGGACCACAGCCAGGGAGGTATAGCAATCCTCGGAGCTGCAAAGGAGGATCCTCGGACAGGAAAGAATCAACCCTGATCAGCATTCTGTAATCTTTGTTCTACAATAGCAACGGATATTCCCAAGGGATATTGCGTATGATATTGACATTCCAAAGGTTGATCTGGAACACATCTGGGTCCGCAAATACGCTCATGCACTCTATGAACAAAGATGCTTGGCCACCGCACGAGTGGTAAGCGGATTCGCGATGAGGCTGCATAATGTAGCCATTAAATCTCGAATCCGGATATAAAGTGACCTGGGGAGAGTCATTTACCGACGGCCAAACAAGGTGGGTCCCCAATGTCTCGTCTTGGCCATATCCAAAAGGTCGGTCCTGTACCCCAATATCTCTGTCGAGACATATACTCTCACCGGAGCCGCAAGTTGTATTACTGTGAGCAAGAGTGGGGGGGATCTATGGCTTGGCGGTTGGAGAGCACGGCTGTTTGAAGGGCGAATTGGCAAAACCGACATCCCCGAGAGACACGTGATGCACGAGTTCAACCGTTTCAACGCCTCAACGAATCAGCCGCAACACCACCAGCATCATATCGACGGCAACGATGGAATTTTGTTTGATGGCTCATACTGGAACGTTCCAAACCACCAGCCATGCTTTCATATCACTTGGCGTTTGGAGGCAACTGATCCCGCCATCTCGACCTCGCAGTTCGACTCGAAAAACCCTCGTACCACGGCGTCATGATTGATCAGCCTGTACGACGAGAAAGAGTTGAAAACATGGCTACGTGTCGTTCGTGTTTCTTGTGCGTACGTGGTTGATGAGCGATCACAACTACCCCTACGGTGATCGATCATTTGTAAAATTTGCGGCCTGCCGCCCCGTCCACGATGGCTTTCTGTGGCTAATACAGCAGGTACCCAACAGTTGGGGCCATGGGTTTCACCATCAAAACTGATTCATTCTTCAAATCTGCAAACGCATGATTCCTTGATGATGCACTTTACTATCATAGCCCATCTAGGACTCGTGCCATATCGACCCCGTATATAGGGTTGTTTGACAATTGACCCGAACATTGGCACCGATGACACTCCCCTCCCTCTCCCTCTGCTTCGTGCTTCTATGCCATGTCTTCATGGTCACCTCCAAGGCCTTGCTTCCCGCCCGCACAGGACCCATTCTCGGAGGAGGGGGTCAACTAGGGACGAACGCTCCCCGTATCTCATTACCCTCTATCTGCATTGACGGAAATTCTCAAGGGTTTTTGGACGCGTTGTCATCAGAGATGTTGGCACCGATGTGGTAGAGCCCGACGCGGTAAATCTTCCTGATCTGCAGATGCAGGCCGTATACTATTACAAAAGTGATCACACCCTTTTCCTTGTATGTCATCGACCTTACATATTGGACTTACTGATCTCTTGACACTCGTATTGAAGGGATCTATTGGTTATATATGTGGGAGCTTGTTCCAAAATGACGCGACAGACGCAGATGTCGCATCTGATACCTCAAACTATGTTCAACTCGTCCCCGTACCGGCTGGTAATATTCCAGGTGGTCGACTTGCCATGTGGTAAGTGAATTTGGACTTTCTGAAGGGGATAGTTCTCCACTCTCTCTGCAGGTCATATACGCCTCCTACACAGGTAGGTGGTCCTGGCCAGCTCAATGCAAGATGGGAAAACGTGGACGGCAGCATCGCAGACAAGTTCGTGCTAGTGTTTTCTACCCAATCAGATGGTCCCTTGCTCTACGTCGTGTCAGACTACGATTCGCCTGCTGTCACCGCGCTCATGAACATGGAGGGGGTGACACAGGTTGTTCCTGTGGTACGTGAAGTCATCGTCGGACAGCCTCGTAAAGTACTGATCACCATAGCTCTAGTATATACAGCTCGTGGAGGAAGGTGATGCTCCGTAATATGGCAGAAACGGACCTAATGGTACAACTTACTCGCGGTTGTTTGGTCACTCCAGGTTGCTAACATTTGCTTCCGTCTCTCAGTCACGTTGGTGTGACCAGTAACGAAGCACTGGATTGGCAATGGGGTCAGGATAATCCTGACACGGCCTCCGACCGACGCTTACCAAGATTCCCGCTCCATCCGCTCGTCTCTGGTTGATTTCCCGTCTCTACTCAACCTTGATCCTCTCTCTCGTTCCTTGATAGTAACCTTGTGCTCCTTATCTCTAATGCTCGTATCCTTTCAACCATGATATCTGCTCATCCTCTCCGATCCCTTTCGGCTCTGTACGACTCCTTCTCTTTCACGTGCGTTCGCTCTCTATTTCTATATATATCGCTCGCTCCTTCTGTCTTTCTCCTTCGTCTAAACAGCACACGTAGTTACAGTTCCCTCCTTCCTTACTCTACCTCAATTCACTCGACTTGCTCCCCCTTCGTCTCTCGTCCTCGTCCGCTGAGTTCTCCATCGTGCCTCGTCGACCCCCCGCGTATCGTTTCTCACATGGGGCTCCAGCGACACTAGGCAGTCTGTCTTCCCGTACCCACCAACTATGCTAAAATTGCGGGCAATTCCAAAATTCCGTTCCCTTTGTAGCTCAGTTGGTAGAGCGCCAGACTGTAATGGTAACATTTGGAATCTGGATGTCACCTGTTCGATCCAGGTCGAAGGGAAAGTTTTTGTGCCGGCTACCTCAAGTTTTCCTTTTGAGCCTGCTCACCCCAGGAGTATACTGCGCTACTGGCTTCGGCTTTATCCCCCTGCCGGATGATGTCCCACCGCACGTATGGTCCAAGCGCAACCTTCTCCCAAGTGACCCTGCTCAAGCACGGACCGGGATGTCCCCTCGTCATACCGTGAACCATACATCCTTTGCCCAGCAACAAGCACTCCGAAAATGCTTGGACTATTACCAATTGGATGCTTGTCCTTGCGTTATACCGCTTATTCATCACGCATTTGTCAAACGCAGCAAGTAACGCAGTAAGTTTGCAGTACTACAGCAAGACTTGTCAGCCGTCAGCTACACCGGGGGATTTTAGTGTCTCACTCTTGCGTCGTCGTGACTCCCATCCGCGGGTTCTGCTTGTTTCGCTGAGCGCTTGAAGACTCGGACGTTATGGCATTACGTCCGGCTCCGAATTGCAACGTGTTCTCAAGCCAACCCACTGCGAATTCTTCAGCGGAACATGATATCAAGGTCAGATATTTTACGACACGAAACCCTGACCATCATGAAACGTGATATCAGAGGACAATCCGTGCATATATAAGCGTTCTGGCCAGTGGCAAGCTACGACACTTACACCCTCGAACCCAATGCAACCGTCTGCTATCCACATCGAAGCAAAGCCTTCCTTCTACACCCCAACTCAGGTTGGTACCTACCTTTCACGTATCGGTCTCTCCCGACCCTTCTCGCCCTCGCTTGAAACCCTGACAAAAGTCATTCAACACCACCTTACGACATTCCCGTTTGACAATACGGACGTACATTACACTGATGAAAGACACCTCGATGTCTCCGCGGAAGGTGTCTACAAACGTCTTGTCGTCCAGAAGAAAGGAGGCTCGTGGTGTTTCGGGATGAACACTCTCCTTTGGGGTATGCTACTTGGCCTCGGGTACCGGTAAGCCGCGAACGATAAGCCTTTCATCATCACAATGACTGACGTCCATTACAAGCGCATACCCTTGCTTAGCTGGTGTGAACGAATCCGACACCCCGGATCGCATCCAGCTTGTTGGACCCTCCCACCTCGTCTTGCTGGTCCAACTCCCCCCTCCCTTTACATCCCCGAAGACATACCTCGTCGATACAGGATTCGGTACAGGCCCTGTCCACCCGATATCGCTCGAACCAGACGCCCAAGTTCCGGGGCACGCTCCTCCGGAAGTACACCGCCTGCATTCGCTCTCCGAGACCGAATGGCAGCTCCAGGTGAATATCGATATGAAAGGGCAACCCTTGCCAGAGGGGACCTGGCGTACGATGTATCAAGTCAACACGACGGAGGCCGACCCAGCGGTGTTCGACGGACTCTCTCGTACAGTCGAGAAGAGGGATACGGGAACCTTGGTGGAGAACGTGATTACTGTTCTGCATACTAAACCCGCCCAAGACGATGCTTCTCTAGGCCGGTTGGTGCTATTCAAGAACAAGTTGTCTCGCCGCGGGAACGGTGAATTCCAGGTGATCAAGGAATTCGCCAATGAAGAGGAGCGATTGGGCGCGCTCAAAGAGCACTTTGGCATCCATTTTGACAACGACGCTATCGTCCACATACAAAACTCGGGGCCGTCCTCGTTAAAGCATGATTCGCACCTAAACTACCCCACGTAATCACACGCATCTATAATAATATCACGAATCATCCTGATTTCAGTACCGAGCGAGTTTTGTATAAACAACGCAAACAAAGATAATGACGACCGATGTTGGTTAAAAAAGCAAAGAGTCGGAGAGGTGTTTACGCAAAACGAAACCGCAGAAGGAACGATACACCGACCAGGAGAACGCCAGGGGAGGATGACAGCTAAACCTTGCATAAATACAACGCGAGGTTAATCGAGAGCGCGAGACAACGAAAAAAGAGAGCCACATTGATAATATGAAGATTCCAAGACGAAGAAGGGGATGTGCGTCGATGCGAAGGCGTTGCGACCGGTGTTGAACTGCCGACGAACAACCGTGGTGTGGCAATGGTACTCCACCACCCAACCACGTACCGGGCGAAAGGTGCCTCGATGCGAGTAGCAATGCTAGTAGTAGCGATTTGCAAGCCGAACGCGCCAATGAAATGAGTCAAATGAGAAAGAAAACGAATATCCGAACAGTGCTTTGTAGTGCGGTTGGTGATGCTGCATTTTGTGCTTATGACGGGAGTTATCTTGCATAAGAGTATCAGATAGATTACGACGCGCCAGCGACAGATAGACTGGCGAATAGCTAGTAACGAAAGGTGTTGGTTATTTGCCAACGTCGAAGAGGTAAATGGCTTACCTTCTCAACATCTTGGTTGTTGGCTTCGTTTCGCATGGACAGACCTGCTTTCATGATCACAATGTCCTCTTCCTCTTCCTCGTCTTCGCCTTCGCTCACGACGAGTTCCATGCGCTGAGGTTGAACGGTCAGACCGTCTCCGTTCATCAGACCTCCCATTCCCACAAAGTACGGTTCGTTGTACTCTTGGGGTTCTTCCTCCGCCGGGTAGACGGAGATAGCTTGAGGCATAACGGTATCATTCGCGGGTTCGGGTTGAGTCGTCGGAGGTTGATCTTGTGCAAGAGGATAGGTATCGTCGATGGGAGAATGGTATGAGCCGCCCTCGTCGGCAGGCATGATGTCATGAGAGAAGCGGCAGTTGTCACCCGCAATGCAATGTCCCGTTCCGTTGCGGAAGAAATGGCATGGTGGGCGGACTGAAGCAAGTCAGCAAAGCGCAGCTGAGCCCCTGTGAAGAAATACTCACAGTGCTGTAAGTCATGGGAGTAGGTACAATTGTCCCCATGGAAGCAATTCCCCTTCATGAACCACCGACATGGTCGCGCTAGGGATCAACGGGTGAGGACGCAGCTGTTCCTAAAACAGCACCACAAAAGGTGACTTACACCTATACATGGGTCTCTCTTCGGGTGCTACCTCATGTTCGCGAACCGTAATGCTAAATCCTTCCCAGTTCTCGTACTCACGACCTTGACCGGGCGGGCCCGTATGCTTGAAGTCGCAGCTTTGCTCTTGATGGCATCGGCCGGCTAGATGGTACTTGCACTCACGGGCTACGCCGACAATCACGATCAGCGCCCCAACTCACAAACAATGTTATAACCACATACTGCGATACAACGGGTGTTTCTCCCCCCCGAGCTTGTTTGGTGGACTGTATACCGTGGTCCCCGATCGCATCGCTTCCGGGTCGTGAATGAATGTACAGTTTTGGCCGCTCGGGCATCGAGAGCCCACGACGTAATATTTGCATGGTCGCGCTGCCGAAACTCAGGTAAGTGACGAACATATGGGTCGATAGTTTATACATACTCTTATAGCCACTTCGGAAGCCCTGGTCGCCGTATCCATTGCCATTGGGGAAATGTTCTGACTGATGAGGGAATGCCTGCCCATGAGATGATGGAGGGGCTTGCAGCATATGTAAGGCACGGCCCCAATCATTTTCGTAGCTGCCATTCGGACCGTATGGCATGGCATCACCAGCCGCACCATTTGCGTGAGGATTGAATTGGGGGGTTCCATTAACGACGCCAGCTTGACCGTTGGTCACTCCGAAACTTTTACTGCTGGCGAATTCACCCCCAGGTCCGTTGCGCAAGGCATTGGTAACGTCCTGGTGTAAGTCGAAGTCATTTGGCGGGTGTTGTTCGCGGTCATCAACATCCGTAACAAGATCGTTGAGGTCGCTGTAAGAGATGGAAGGAAAATCTGGTTCCGTTTCAGCATCCGCTTCGTGACCGGAGTTGTCCTCCGGCATGTCAGCAGAGGTCGACAATCTGGACTTCTGCCGACCCATGATGATCCCGGTGGTCCCTAATGCAGAGCCCGAACCAATGGCCGGAGAACCTAAGCGAGTTCCTGAAGTGACCGAAGGCAGGCCAATCCCGATGGGGCCATTGGACGTACTGACTGCGCCTACCGCTGTCAAGTTCGCACCGTTCAGACCCAACCCTCGCGGGGAATTTGTTACGGAGCTGGCCCCGTTAGGTCCAATTTCCCCGAACGTCAGCAAGAACGGGGAGCGCATGTGAGGAGGAACATGGTTCTGCACCCCGTTTGGTCCGATTACGGCGTCTTGAGGTTGTAAAGAGTTGGAACGCGAGATAGCTGGTTGTGCCCATTCTGAATTGGCGGTTATCAAGGGCGAAGAGGCAAACACAGGCGTTCCTGCTCCGCCCTTGGCTGGCGTACCGGGGGTACCAACGGCGGGAATGCTCCAGTTAATACCAGAGTAGTGTGTTTGGGACTGTGGAGGTGGTAATTCACGAGGACGGGTAGGGGCCGACAGCACGGCGCCGATAGTAGCGGATGGGGGTGTAGAAGCGGAGATGGATGATCTAATGGCAGGAGCGTTGAGAGGGCTGATGGCGGGTGAGTGATGAGTAGAATGGGCTTTATGAATTAGCTGAGGCGGAGAGGGGTCGAGTTTCCGAGCTTCCAGAGGCGGAGGCGTGGAGGCCGTACTGGGTTGAGGTGTGGCATGGATAAAGTTACATTCGTCGCCATAAAAGCAATGACCCAACTGAAACCGAGCGCAGGGGAGAGCTACCAAGGCGTTTGGGTGAGCGACCGAGATCCAAACGAAGAGATCAACGTACTACGGTAGCTCTTAGGAACCAGCTTGTAGCCCCCGGGAACAAATTCATTGTCAACGCCGTCGTTCTCTGCGATCATGTTTTCGTCGTGACTCCAGCGACAGGAGTCTCCAGCGGTGCATTTGCCTCTGGCATAAAACCGGCAGGGTTTGGTCTTGTAAGCACGGTGCGCAGACGAAGGAAATGCATCATCGGACGATGATGTCTGACTCATGTTGGGGGGAGTAGCAACGGTGGAATGGGTCTGGGATGAGACTGAGTCGACGGTTCCATTATTTGAGGCATTGCTGGTTGGCACGACGATGTCGTGCGAGAAATTACATTGAGGTCTATTGCACTTTCCTTGTTGAAAGTATGCACAAGGACGGGCTGGAGTTTCAAGGTCCATGGTAGGAGTGTTTCAGTCCACCTTGAAATATTCGAAGAGACCGGTACAAGTGAAGGGAAACTGAACCTACCACGACGCCTGAGCCCATGAGGTTCGCTCATCTTCTTACGGGTATCGTCCAATGAGAGGTATGGATAGTTGCTTGCGATCGAGACCAATCGGGACGGAGATCAATACCGTGCGGCGACCTGGTAGAGTTACAGGTAGAGTTGCTTCGACCGAAAGGAAACTAGGCAAGAAGACATCAAGTGGGTGAAATTACTAAGGTGGGTTGAGAACGTGGAGCGGCGAGCACAGGGGCTTACCGGATTGAGTTGGACCGCGCGATTCGTTTTTTTTTGCTTCAAGTGGGAGGTCCCCTTCAGAGGCCGTCGTCAGTGTCTAGGTCAGGGGAAGAAGAATGGTCGCTGCGTTGCTCGTGGCGATTAACCTTTCGAACAGACGGGAGGAGCTTGCTGAGCCTAGTTTTTGATGAGGATTGCCCTGGTTCAATTCTTCACTTCTCTACAGAATCTTTTTTCACGACTTTTGCAATTGATATAGTGAGCGGCTTGTAGTGAATCTAGTCCAGACCTATTCCCATGAGATGGTCAGGAGTACTAATAGGTAGCGGTAGGCTGATGAGAGAGGATGCGAGGTGGTGAGACGTGAGTGTCGAATGTGTGACCCCAGGCACTAGCATGACAAATGTCACAGAGGTAACAGGTCGCAGCGCACGTCGCATCCACTGAATCGTAGCGGCGCTAGGCACCAAATCCCCGACTCTACTTCCGTTTTATACATGAACGAGCTGGTGAAACAATATGGAAATCATGGACATGAAGAGAAACATATACAAGACAAAAACATTCAGATAAGCGGCAAAGAATTTTCGTTCGATTTTCGAGGTGGGATGGGTAGAACTGGTTATGTAAGGCAAACACGAAACAAATGCAAGCCAAACAAATGGGTGACAACCGGTGTAAATACCAAAGACTAGGACGTATCGCGATGTAGAGACTGTTTGCTGTATTATTAGATATATAGATTATCGGATATTAATAAGTTGCTCACCATATCAACAGACAAAATTTGCCCACAATATAGAAAAGTGGATGGATTTGGTAGATCGCTTAATGACAGTATCGGAGTCTGAATATCAGTTCATCAGAATTCAGTCCAATCCGTAACGTAGATTATACACTCACCCTCTAACAGTTGAATCAGAACTCGTGGACATGCTCAGCAGTAAGTAGGGTAAAATATTGGTCTACACGGAATGAGCACTTCTGTGTTTCAACCCATGACCTGAATTCCTCAACAGGTGCGCTAAGGAGATGAAGATTCGAGCGGGAGAGTGTGAGTTGGTCTTTCATGATCCAGTCCTGAATCACGTATGTATTCGAGTCTGGCGTTGTGAGGTTCCATCGGTCAACAGAATTCTTGTCGATTCGGTATCCTGCAGGGGTGAACAATGGCCATTGGAAGCAGTTGTCGTCCATGAATGGTGCGCTCTGTGAGAGCTTTAGCCTAATCATAGATTGGACTAATAGCTCGTTGCTGGCGTATAGAGCAATAGAGAAACCAGGTTCGGCAAAAAGCCTCCTGTGGATATGGAATGTCGTTTTGAATGTGAGATTGACATAGGGAAAGCCGTTGGCGTTGGGGGATGTGTAGAGAGGAGGGTGGATGCATTTGATGTATGTAACGACCAGTTCTGGCTGTTCATCTTGTGGTTCAATGGTCCAGTAAGAAGTAGTGGGATTGGGGACGTAAGGACTGAGCCCATTGAAGAGGGCAAGGAAATGGGTTCCAGCTACGAGGTCAGCTCCAAGGGCTTCGATGTCATCAGGTGTAAGTTCTCCATCTGCTAGGTGCTCCAGAACACCATCATTCGAAAGAGTCAACCAACGGTCAACAGTGATAGTCCGGACCGTCTTAAGAAGTGTATCGAGGTGATCGATGGGGTTGCCTTGGGGAAAGGACTGCAGCATGACCGTGTACTCAGTGTTTGGGAAGTGTTGGTCCAAGAACTGGACAGTTTGAGTGAGGCCAAGCGTGGGCAGGATGTGAAAGCAGGGTATCTTGGCGTTGGGTAGCTGGTTTGGTGCAAAAACGCCTTCCATAAATACTGGGCCTCGTGCCTTCTCAATGTCATCAGGCAAATATTCCTCGCCTGGGAAGGGAGCCTTTGTGGACAAGTTGTTGCAGATCACGATCTCAAGATTGCCTTTGACACAATATGGGGTAAGGATCACATGGGACAACAAGAGACCTCATTGGTTAACTTACATGGATTGGCCATTTGTAGCTGTAGTACCAGGAAGATTCGTGTAGTCAATATAGAAAGAGACAATGTTGGGGCAAAGGGGATGGGGTGAGTTGAGATGACACGTTCCAGTTCAAAAGCTAATGGACCGTGTGAGCTCTACCCCTGAAAAAACTCATTTGTGACAAATACCAGCTGACATACTTGTCCATTCGGTCCGATTTCTGTTTTCTAGTAGATTTTGAAATATCGTACTCTACTTTCCCATGGATGGACTAACACGATCACTTGTAACATTTTGTAATATACATCAAGAAATACCTTAACAACTGATATGATGCCATCTAAATAAACTGCAAGAACATATAACTTGACAATACATATGTATATTAGAATGCAGTTTGTTTAGTATATCAGAAACTTATGGAACTGAAGTATATTCCCCATTGTCAAGTTGAACATTGGCCATTAAGCATCCCTACGTGACCCCAACACGTCGTAAGTGAGAGGCTAGGTTTCTTGATATGCAGCAGAACAGATAATCTCTTACATTAGCAGATATCCAGACAACTGTCACATTTCCCTCAACAGGCACAAGAGATCCAACGTGTATAACTACAAAGAGTCTCTGAATTATGAATAAAGATTAAGTTGTAACAGAAAGCAATATACATACAGGATACCCTTGAGCCTACAACACCACCAGCTGGTTGAATATCATCCTATTGACAATTATATTGAAGAATGAATATCACTCCTCAGAGGAACAAAGATGCTTACCATTTATATTTCTAGTATAAGAGTCCCAAAAGTAAATTTCAGATGGTTGGGTAAGAAGGTTGGATTAGAGTTGGGTTGGGGGCAGAGATGAAGGAGAATGTTGGGAGAACGTTTGTGAAGCAAAGCTAGACAAGACATATTGATTAGCACTGAGGCAGTTAGAGGGACATTAGATATTACGTACCGAAAATCATTTCCATTTTGGTAGCCATCACTCACTGATAAGATACCGAAAATTTCACACGTCGAACAGGGTTAGGAAAACAAATCTAAATCTAAATCAGAAGATTACGGTGAGATGTGATATATAAATAAGTCTTCTCTTCAAGCATAAAGAGGTAGTGACATACTTGGAATAATATTCTCCTGTATGTTTGACGAGTGAAATTTCCGGTATCTAATAAGAGAGTTAAGGTCAGCTGGATTTTGAGAGGAACTAAGTGACAGTTATATACTCAATTATTGATGGGGTCATGCGGTATTTCGCTTGCAGAAGTACAGCATGCCTACTAGGTGGATCATGGTGATGCTCGGTTACCATAAGCCCTACCGGCTGATCATGCGGCCTAGTCCTGCATGCACGCAAATGAGTTGCAGTACATAACTTACGAGATGATGGGGGGAGGACAGAGGACGGAGTGTGTATGTGACTTACATGTGACAGATGTTGTGTTGGGATTGGGCCGATCCTGCCTTTAAGGGCTTGACCGGAGGGGGTAAGTAAAGGCGCGGGGGTGAGGTGACTTGGTATCGTTCGAAAGCATAAGGATGTGAGGTCGGGAGTCGAGCGAAGGAGTGCCGGCTGGGTGTCGGGTGCCATTGTGAGATCCGACCAAGAGATTGGTAGCAACGTCATCAGGCACAGGTGGATTCTGGGTTGAGACGGCCAGCTGATCAGACAGAGAATGGGTAGAATCGAGAGGAAGGAACCTAGGAAACCACACCTGAAGACCGGAGCCTTGGCCAGAAGGGATGAGAGCGGCAAGAAGCATCTGACAACTGGAGCCTTGGACAGATATGGACGAGGGTTTGTAGCTCGGTTACCTGGCAAGCTTGAGGCGATGAGCTTGGACACAGATGTGGAGATGGACTTTAGCGAGGGTGACTGGTGCAGACTGAAGCCTGGGCTGGCGGATCCGTCAACTGCACACATTGACAGGTTTGTGGACATGGGAGGTGACAATAAATGAGGACTGGAGTTGGAAGTGGACGGTGATTCAGAAGGGAGGAAAGGAAAGGAGGCAGTGGCAGACAGAAATGGATGAGGTTGAGGAAGGGCAATGTGTTGAGATTCCTGATCCCATCGGCAGGACAATGGGTCAGGGTGTCATCAGAAGGTGGGAGGTGGTCAACAGGAGGAGGGGTAACGCCTCGAGAGTCCTGATCACCATCGGCAGAATGATGGGTCAGGGTGTTGTCAGAAGGCAGAGACGCATCTGGGGGCATTGTCCCAGTAGTTGCTGCAAGGATTGGGACGTTCATGCTAGCAGCTTGTCTGTTTCTGAACGGAGGGGACACACCTCTCACCTGATCTTCAGTCCACCCACGGCTCGCAAAGGAGTTGGGGAGCGTTCGGGGAGCGTTCCGAGATGGGGTAGTGGTGAGTACTGGGTCCAGCATCTTCCTCCCACATTAGGAAACTGCTCTATCTCTGACAGTTGTTGATCAGTAGCTATCAGAGACGAATCAGAGACAATCGGAGCACTGACAGTCAGAGACGCTCCACATCGATCGAATTGGAGAAACGGCCTCTTGTCAGAAGAGTCCAGGAGTCGACAAACAAACACTCCATGGTTTAGACTCCGCTCGTGCCGTGGCATTTGGGTTTGAACTACTTCACGTCACGTCATCTCCCCTATGACCTCTTCTGCATCAGCAGTGCTGTGTAGCGTTAACCTCACTCCAGCACTGATTTGCTGTGAACTCCTCTGGGGACGATGACGATGGTGACGAAGCAAGTTTCTGCTGTCAACCCCTCTCACTTCCCTAGCAGAGGCAACAACAAGGTCATTCAGCTATATGATCATACAGAAGGCAAGGTGCTCACCACCCTCAAAGGGCACACAAAATGAATCAACCATGTGCAGTTACGAGAATCCGATGGCCAAAATAACTTTGTCATCTCCGGTGGTGCAGACAAGACTGTGAGGGTCTGGGGCCACAACGCTGTGTCCGGCAAATATGCACCGGCTACCACCCTTAAAACCCACAAAGGTGAAATCACCGGTATTAACCTTCACCCATCATCCAAGTATCTCACCGTCGCCTCAGCCGACAACACCTGGTCTCTCCAAAACCTCGAAACCCTTCAGACCCCCTACCACTCCCCCGCCACTCCCGAGTCCTTTACATCTCTCGCTCTTCACCCCGATGGCTGCCTCTTGGGTCTTGGCACATTGAACTCCACTGTTCAAATATACAACATTCGTGTTCAAGCCTTTGTCGCCTCTCTTGCTCCCGAGAATCCTCCCGCAGATCCATTTGTCATCAACACACTGTCATTCTCCGAGAACAGGTACCATCTCGCTGCCCCTGACAGCACCTCTAGCGTCACCATTTGGGATCTTCGCAAGCAAAAGGCCGCTACATCCATTGCTCTCAACGCTGATGGAGGCGCATACAAGATCAACAGGATCAAGTACAACCCCAGCGCCTTGTGGTTCAGTGTTGCAGGCAGTCACGGGGTCAGACTCATCTCCCACAAGACCTAGGATGAACTCATCCGCTTTGCTCCAGGTGACGATGTCGCTGACCTCGCTTTTGGTCCCCTTAGAAAAGAGATCTGGGGTGTCGTCAGGCAGGAAGTCAGGAGCTGGAGTGCATAAAATTCTGTATTCCTCGTTGTATCTCGAATGCCAGTCTTGTGTACAACTCTTTCATGCGTGACATGCCAAATTTATCGATACAGTGTAAGTACATGAGGGGTGGTGCAGATCCAAGGAAAATATACATGAATGTTTTAAAATGTTCACTAGAGGTTGGCTATCAAAACGTTCATCTCTGACAGCAGCACGGCCAACATCTCCCTATCCTGCACGATTCACTCACATTCACGTTCAGCTTGGTCGTGTACATCGCTCCATTGTGATAGCACGACATGCCCCACCTCGACCCTCTCGAACACCTCTTCTCTCGTCTTGTGTTGTTGCGCTGCCTACTCGAAACCACTCTCTCAGGCCGCCCACATCGCTTCTTTAGCACGCATTAGATATCAGTAGACTTCGATTGTGATACTGCGATTGTGTTCGAAATACAGGCTCTGGCAGCATAACCTTTTCAGCGATTTACCTCTGGATATAACTGAGTATAATTCTAGAATATGGGGCTTATCGGACTGGAGGGAGGACCGGTAGGTCTTTATCAATGAGAGGGAGCAGGATGTTCAACTCTACTTCCAACCGTGTGACCAAGTCAAACGGCACGGGATTCGGCCTCGCGGACACCCAGAAGCCGGTGCGACACTGGCTTTGCCGAATAAAGCAATCCCCTACGGCCATTAATAATCCTCTCAACACTGTCCGGGAGGATCTCGGTCACTTTACCTGCTGTCAAGTGACCTCCACCTCCACTTCTCCATCACACCACGTGACCTTCCAAGCGCCCCGCTTTACATCCGACGCGTCAAGGAAAACGACACACTACTTCCTCTGTCCTCTGTCCTCCCTCCTCCCCTCTTCTTACTCCTTGCTACTATCCATATGGCAAAGTCAGCCAACCTCCCTACACTTCGTCCACTCCCCAAACACGAATGTTTCGTTCTCATGCCTAGCCTCCCCCTTCGCCGAACCAATTATCAAACAGGGAGTACCAAGCGTTCGATCTGGCCGGTGGCTCCTAAGCAAGTTCCGCAGCTTGGTGCCCGATGGGGTCCTGTGGTCTCACGGCTACGGAACGCTTATGAGGCCGCCGCCAAAGCCACCGCCAGAGCTGCAAGATTGAAGCGAAAGGCAGCGGCAAGGCCCAAAGCTCTTCGAAGAAGCAATGTGAGTTGCTTTTTCGAACCTACCTGCATGAGCTCACCCACCCAAGCAGCGCCAGCGCAAACTATCGCAAAAGGTCACCAATCTCAATAACGTCATGTAACACCACCTGGGTTCTCCGCTTCCGTACCTGTTTCTCGTCTCTTTTCTCTTGCTTGTCTCTTCCCACCGAATTGACTTGATCCGAACCGATTCGAACCTTTTGAACCGGATACCATCTATACAGTGTTATTGTATAGTAGTCTACATAGTAATCATATGTAATATTTTCAGCGAACGTTCCACACACATGGGTAAGTACATCTACCAGCATACAGCATTATCGGATGAGTGACTAGGGCTGAATTACCTTATCAGTAAAGGGGTTATTCGCACGCGTCGGTAGGTCAGGACACCAGAACGTCGTCCAATTCATAGGACTCACAGCACGACTCCCACAGACACGCACGACCATCGTGTTCTGGTTTTGGTCCACAACATGCAAAGATAACCTGTAGGTGAGCTTGATATTCACATCATCGTTGCATTGTAAGCAGCCCCGGCGGTCCTTCGGTAAGCTGAGAGGGAATACTATCAGGTGTCGATTTAAGAGCGATAGGGTTGGCTACTTACAGCTTTTGGCAGGTTTTACAGATCCCATGAACCCACTCCCGAAGGTCCCGAGGCATGTAGTCGAAAACACGAGCAATGACTCGGTAATGCTTGGGCAGCTCCGACGATGGATTTCCGAAGATAGTCGCGATGCTTACTGGGTGTACATCGTCTTTATACTTGTTTTGTAGGCGGTGGTACATCTTCATCATTGATTCATCATCTTCAATCTTGGTTTTAGGCTCGGATTCTGTGCATGGCCGGAACGCTGCCGCTGGAGTCTCTGGGCGCCATTCAGGTTGAGGGTGTACCGGCTTGGTTTGGGGTTCCGCTGGTTCATCGGTCTGTTGACCAGGGTCCCCTTGTTCTTTTCGCCTAGAAGGGCCACCATTAGGATGAGTCTCGACCGGGCCAGAAGAGTAAAACGTATGAAAGCAAATCGTGAACTTCAGATGATGTCACCGCTAACTTGGTCAGAGTGCTTTCATTGTTGAAGTGTCCTTCAAGATTGCCATTCTTATCGAAGGCCATGCGAATATTCTTCATCCGATGGTAGCCTGCAGTCAAACCTTTTCCCACTTCACCTTTCTCTCCCCAGAATACGATTTTGAGGATAGCCCCCAAACGGTTATCCTGATACGAATGCCGATGCTTCGTCCAATCCGTGACGTACACACAGACTACTTCCCCTATGGAAGTGCTCTTCACATATGTATGCTGGTACTGAAAGGAAGATGAGCTGTCGCAGAGGGTGTCTTGGGAAAGGTCTCTTACCTCGACCACACAATCAATGAAGTCATTTTGGTTGGCGTCTTTGATCAAACAAAGTCCCTGTTTCGTATACTGGGAGCCGTTCGCCTGGGTTGCCGCAGGTATGCTGGTCATGCCGCCTGCATCCACGCTGGTGCTGCCTATCCTGGTCCGACCAGGTTTGCTCGTAGGGCTCAAGAGGGGGAGTATTTTGAGTATTAAATCGCCCTGTACGGCTTTCCACCACTCGTATATACGAGGAAGGTAATTGAGATCGTCCCGTGTAACGGCCCAGTGGAGGGCACTGGACGAATCGGAAAGGACTGGACAACCTTGGTCACCATCGAATGCTGCCCATTTAAACGAATTGGAGAATCCTGTCCCTTGAACAGTGTTCTGAAATTGCTTGAACTGTGGGCATAGGTTCAATACCGGGCCACAGCACTCCAGAAGTGACTTACAAAAAGCTGATGAAGCAAAACCGGCTGGCCCAACTTGACAGTAGGGAGCCAGGCCTGTTTGTTTCCTGGAACAAATATGTTGCAACCAAGGATGGGTGATTTGTTCCCGTATGCCTGTGTACCCGATTCAGATTTCGGATGAAATGATGGATCGACAACGGCAAGATATAAGGACCACTCTGCGAACTTCTTAGCTGCCGTCTTCGAAGAATTCGGTGGAGCTGACTTACCCCCTTTTGAGGACATATTCGGTTGTCCAACCTCGACCACAATGCCCACAACGTTGTGTTTGGTGCGGATAGTCAATTCACCAATTGGTTTATAAATGCCACCCTAAAAGTCTCCGTTCAGCGGCATGTCCGTTCTTACTGGCACCCCTCACTCACTTTACTACACGTATATCCAGGCGCTAAATCCAAGGCAGGGTTGCACGTGGAGATCTCCTGTCTTGCTTTATTCTTCCTCTGCTTAGAAGGTCCAGGTGCAGCAGGAGTTCCCTGTTTCTGTGCTTCCATTGGTTGCACTGCCTTTCCGGAACCCGACTTGGGGTCTACACCCTGCTGTTGCTCTCATCCTTTGTTAGATTTATTCGAGTTATTATCGTGTCCACGGTTCGAGGACGACAAGCTAGCCTGAACTTCCTGCTCCAAAGGCCGCTTGGATGGAACTGACTGACGCGGAGGTGAGACCGATGGAGTAGGAAGGCTTCCCCTAGAGTTTTGAGACTTGGGTCCAGCATCTAATGAGGACTGTTGTGGTATTGTTTTTGGTTGATTACGTGTCTGAGCGGCAAGGCTCCCATGAGAGGAGCTTGCAGATGGCCGACTGGACATCTGTTGGTGACTAGATGGTGGGGAATCGGTAGAGATGGCTCTACTCGCTGAGGGCACCAAGCTCTTGAGAGAAGTTGATATGCGGTTAACCTCTGGAGCGGGCGTCCCAAACCAATCAGGTTGTGCCCCTGTCCATTATGTTAGCCATCTAATTCGCTTTTAGTACTTGTAACCGACCCACCAGAGTCGAAGTAAGTTTCTGTCACTCCGTTCTCAACCTTCAGGATCTTAACATTGTCCTTGTAAACAAGATGGAATGGATAGCTGCCGTTGAGTTGACCTTGAGCCAAAGTAGCGGAATTAAGAGGTATTTTGTATTTGATACGAGAGTCAGGTTGAAAAGAAAGCCTTTCAAACTTGCACCCGATGAACTTGACCCCTAATATATGCTTTTCATCGGCTGCTTCTTGAAATTGAAGGTGCACGTAGGTCAAGATTGCAACATGACAAACATCACTCACGTGACCATATTCAGTTTGTTGCTGCCTTGCCACATAGACAGACTTGCTACATAATGTACAAGAAAAATGTGCGCAATATGCTTACAGATTTGATGCAATAATAGTGGTTGACACACCATGGCAGCAAGCGGCTTATGGTTTGAGGTTGTTGCAATCGAAGGGTGGCTGGAGTGAAGCCCATAGCGTTGGGTTCAAAGCTCGGTCACACGACTTCATAGTATGATGACCTTGGATGTCTCAGGCCTAAAGGTTTCTCCGTTTTGACAGGTGAAGTGAGACTGTATCATGATGTGCGCCTCAGGCTGGAGTTGATGACACTAACTACACCATATGGACACTCCCGTATTGAGCTGGGACAACCAGAAAATACCATCTCGGGGTTGATGAACCACACATCTGGTTGAAATCAAATGTACTCAGCACGTTTCACTGAAAGCGGATGACCATGCCTCCACCGGAAAGTCCTTCCCCACAAAGCCCACCGGTACCGAGCGCTGAAGCACTGGGGACGAAGCAGATACTAGTTATATGGATTCGTAGCTCCCTGGGATACTCAAAGACAGAAACCAGCGTGAACTGCAGCCCAATCTCACCTTTGAACCGAAACATCGAATATGCACCAATTTAAGATGTGCGCGTGAGCTCGTGCACACGAGTCAATTACCCCACACCCGAGAGAAGGATTCCATAAGTTTTCAAAGCCCGTTCACCAAGCAGAAGAGGGTGGTGGCGGCCGATGGGCGAAAAGGTGTCGTAAAGAGGGCTAAGACACTACCCACTCCAACGCATGGTCTTGTTGACGGATTCTTGGTTCCAGTCATTGATTCCGAAGCTATTGAGGTAGTATCCAATGCCTCGAAATGGGGGTTGTCCCTACAGGCGACCCCAGGCGACGACACCCGAAACAAGGGAAGCGGTCTCGACATATCCATCTCGAACGTGACAGCATAAACAGCTCCGTATCAATATTTTGCTGACCACCTCTGATCACATTTGTGCATCATGTGGCCTATGTGTATATCGGTGGGAGCCCAGGCGACTTCAAGATCCTGTCAGACGATGTCAACGGCTGCAAAGGCCTAGGCTCGTTATGAGGGACCGAACTTGGAAGATAACAAAGCAAGAAAAGGGCCTGTCGACTCAATCACGATTGGGCTTGGGCCTTGGAAGGGCCAGTTAGCCATTGCTACCCACTCAAAATTGAATGGATGACATCAGATAGGGTCTCTCTAACTCAGCTGCAGGGTTTATGGCATGTACCTCAGCTCAACACCAACTCTTCACTCTCACAGCAGCAACCACACTGTTCCCTCTGTTTCCACATGCTCCTCAATCAAAATGAAAAGGGTTTTTACTTGTCCGTTTCTCTTTTTTGGACGGCTGAGTGTACAATAGTGACTACATACGTTTGTCCTGTGAATCTGCGGGGAAGAGTGAGAAGGATGAAGGATCGAAAGCATAGTCACCATCGACTCACCAAAGTGGGCAACTCGGGTCTGAATGTCACTCAAAATGCCACCACGAGAAGGCCCAGTGGCGACCCGACCGTACGAAGGTGTCGATCTAAAGTTGCATCGCCCCTGTTCCAGAAGGACCCCCCTTTCGAATCGCTATCTCAAAGGCATGAAAGAGAGCATATAGTCGCGCGACGCTGGCTGAAATCCAGTTAGGGGATCGCATGTGCGTCTGCATTGGCCGCTTTCCGGGAAATGCCAGCTGTCCTCCTGAGACTGCCTGGGGATCTCCAAGGGATGTCTAAGGTCCTCGCGGGGTGGCACTGCATGACGGCAGAATGGCCATCACTGCAACTCGAGCATGTGCAACCTTTGTAAATGCGACAGAAGACAAATCAATATCATCATAAAGAACGAACGTGCGTATGACGCTAATCACGTACCCGATACTTCGAGACTCTTCTGGCAGAAGTCCAGAGAATGGCATAGTAGCCTTGCACTCCTTCTCCAGAAGAGACGCCAGGTTTAAAGCGGAGACCGTGAAAGAAGGCATACCACCAGAAGTCTGTATCAGGTAGAGCTGCCCCACGAAGGGAGCGTCCAAGGTCGGCCATGACAGCCAACTATCCGTATGTAAAATTAAGCTGATTGTATTGTCAGTCGAGGTGAGGTGGGATGCAAGATATGATCCAGACGCACCCACGAAAATCTCGTGACCACCCAGGTGAGATACGTGATTGGCGTCCCTGACGAGGTAGAAAAAACGCGGAGAGGATCGACAAAACAAGTAGCTGCTCGTGCACGCCCAACGCCCTTCTCAAATATCTCAAAAAAGGATCCTACCCATGACCGTCCAATCGTCAGCATGGTGTACATTGATTGAGTCTGCCCACTCTCACATTTTTGGCGCTGGTAGGGACTCGTATCGATGGGTTTGTTTGAGACCCGTTCGTTCTTTGATGTCACTATCATGATCATGTAGTCGTCTGCGTCAGTGTACGACAAGCCACTCTCGGCATTCCAAGCAATACCTGAATGAAATCCAAGTATCAAATTACGGCTGATGGGGGGATGAGCGACAAACCTATGCGAAGGGAACAGGGTGCCTACAGGGTTACTGTGGGACCTCACTGAGTGTTCCACCCAACCCAGAGAACGATGACAGCAGAACAAGTCGAAGTGAAAGGGGGTCAAAAGAGTCTAACTTGACGGGAACATCCGCGTCACCGCACTATTCCTTGGTCGAATGTAGATAGGTGAAACAGGTGGTTTTACAAGAGTACGCTTAATACGGAGTTGTCAAAATATCATTGCAGGGACACCTGGGCAAGATCCAGCAGTGTGAGACTAGACCTAAGAGCCAGATAACAAGACAATGTGGCAAAGAACGAACATGAGTAAGAAGCGAGGAAAGGAGTCATGGAAGAAAACTCACGATGATGGTGATGCTGACTTCGTAGTTGTTTCTCCCGGATTTCTGAGTGCCCAAGAAAGAGGCGCCAGGGTAGAGGCAGTGATTTCCACGAGAGGTGCGGGATAACCGAGTGATGTCAGCGCACGGATCTGTCACCCAATTATGGTTGTCTACAAGTCCCAAACATGCATTGTACATAGAAAATGGTGAGCGAAGTTAACGTCTCGGCTGCATGTTCGTAACGGGTTTAACGGTTGCAAGAAATGACAGGATATCAAGGGAACAAAGCAGTACCATCGCCAACGATCCTGTGGCAAACCACAACTTGTTTGTCAATTATTGCTCGAGCAAACAACGTGCCAGGCCACTCGATCACAAAACTCAGAGCTCATGTAAGGCATATAGTCCATGGTCGGATATAATACATGTAGCCATATCATAATCATATCATCAATAAGTCGATTTATCATATTGTATTAATTACCTGAAATCGGAAGCACATGATTATCCTGAAAAGGAATATGGAGGATACGTCATTCATAGTATCGATTCGTTGGGATGAATAACAACATACTACTCATCATGAGCTTCTTTGAGTGTAGTCCCACTGACATGAGACTTGATCGACTCATCATCAGCATCTGTTTCCTCATATGTAAAGCTGTCCCAGCAGCTGAAATCGCCATCATATAATTGATCTGGGGATTTGGGAGAGGGATCGATCATTCTGATTTTATGCATAGACGTGAAATATTTCTGTGGAATAAATAATGTACACAAATTTTGCTAGGATCAAACGAATCGATTTAGACTTACATGCACTCTTCTCCCTGTCTGATCTGTCATATGGGTGGCATGAAAGGACACAGACAGTACACACAATGACCCTGGGCGGAACATCCACCGCAGGTACCACAGTTCAACCAGTTCCCCATTTTGGTCGCGTATGTTGTGTTGCTTGAGTTGAGCACCATGATAACGTGAAAACTGTTCCCCTGTGTGGTCCCGTAGTACATTTGCATTGTAAATCGTACACAACGTAATAGGGTCTAACAAAAGTATTACCATAATCTACACGCACAAGTTAGAATTAGACGTACATTCAACTTGTTCGCGTGCTTCTTCAGGGCTTATAGGAATATTGGACACCTGGCAAGAAATTTCATTACGGACAGAGACGTTGTTATTGGTTTCCTTCCGGACCTAATTCCAATGTTATCGTAGTTGACAATACAACAAGGAGCTAAATCCTTACCGGGAGATAAAGTAGGTCAGAATAAGTGATAATATAGCCTAGAGGCCTGTTATGTGTCACGCAATCAACAAGGGGGACCATACTCTTCGAATCATCAGTTAGCGTATACTATATTTCCGAGTACAATATACAGAACACGTACCAAACCCTGAAGGAGAGACGCTACCGTTTGGTTATGCCCCCCTTCAGTTTTTATCATTAGATCTTGGACGTTACGTAACTGAGCATCGTATGCTAGATTTACATGCACCGTCACTGCAGTTGGACGCCTGATTACGTAGCGATGGCGAATGTGATCATTCATTAAAACCTTTAGAAGCGAACTGTCAATCTATAGATTTCCGTGCGCAGGAACATTAACTTACGTAGCCATCCTCTGGATTCTTGTCGCCTCGTGCTCCAAGACATGTGCCTTCTGAATATGATACAATTTTGCCGAACAGGGTAACCTTTAGTTCCCTTCATCCGCGTTTGAAGTATTTTATACATCCGCGCGAGTCCATCTTATGCCATACACCTCAGAAGCATTCAGGATGGCCTGCAAACGAATGGTTTTGGAATAGCTCCGTGGAGAGATGCGTGTAAACGGAATCAATATGCAACTCACGCAATTCGTATCGTTGACGAATTTCGATAGCCTCAGCATCTTCAGTCGAGTCAGTATCGTAGTGGCTTTGGTTGTCTTTCACTGAAGGATTCATAGCGTCAATGGAAGAATATGTATGTCAGAAAATGTGAGGTGTGACATGATTGACACTCAGCATTTTAAACCTCGTCGGGCTATAGCTCCATAAGCATGTTAACTCACCATGGCCGAGCATGTCGGGTGCGAAAGGACGAGCCATTGTCACGTACCTTACATGTAACAAGACACAGTAGACCCAGGGACAAGACAAGACGAAACAAACATACAAACATGCTTAATGAGATGGCGTGCGAAATCAACGACAGGCCAAACTCTAACAAGTCTAACAAGGCGCTACGATAAACTCAGGGCACTAAATAGATGCGTGGACACCCGAAATGTGTGTCTGATGTGTGGTCCCATAATCTCGGTACTATACGGATGGCCCAAATGAGTTTACGACAAGGGATTCATGTGTCACAAGTAGGCCTCCACTTCGCTACGGCACCGCACAAGTAATGGGGTCCCTGTAAAGCACAGTCAAAATGTTCGGTGAGAAAGGAATTTGGATAAAGGTCGGATACGATCGCATCGCGTCATATCTCAGGGTCGGTGATGGACCATCTTGCGCCACAACGCCGTTCTTAGTACTTTCTAGCACAATCGGCAAGACATACGGCACTGCACCTCACGAGTGCGGATCCGTTTGTCGGAGCCGGCTGCTGGAGAGGGATATGTGGATTATATATTGTTAATATATGTATTCCGGAACCTTGGTAATATATAGCATGTGCTCTGGAATTCTCTGGTGCTTTGCTTGCATTCTACCACGTGTATCAGCTGTGCTAGGCACCGCGATTGCATCAGCGGTTCTAACTCTAATGAAGTATTAACGGATGGCATCGAGGGCCGAGTTTCTGGTTGTTCAGTTTCACGTGAAATATTCATCGACATCGGCAGTGGTTGTGCCTTTAATCGGGTTATTGAATACAAAAACGGCTTAGAGCAGTCAAATCCAACATCATTGGTTAGTACGGAGTCACGATAATCTATGGTAATAATCTCGGAGATACAGCAGAAACGAAACTAAGGACAGACTAAATAACAACCAAGAGCATAACATAGATCAAAACCGTTGTATTCTACCATATATATAATGTCGCGAGGCTGTGCGGGGTACCTCGCTAATGAGTGATTTCCGAAAATGGTGGGTAATAGCCGGAGTTGGATTGCAAAGAAGTCAGGGCTAAGGCATGATGCATCTTTGTCGCTAGTCCAGGCAACTGGGGAGTATGAGTTACGCCGTATGACTTCACAAAAAGGCATAGCCCAGCAGTGGGTATGTAGACTGGACTAGCCAATGACGACTAGTACCATTGGCCGGATTTCCGATCATAAACTTCCACTTCGTGTGAAGGTTTAGGCATCATTTGATGGAGTAAAGCTTCATCCTCTATAAGTGAGTATGTATTTCCATTCACCAACACCCGTATATAACATGACGGAAACTTTCGTTCCTTCTCGAAAATAGCTCGTGTAAGACGTTCAAGACCTGTAAGAGCGAGACCCATTCGTACCTCAACCCATATTATTATATACAATGTTATACCTTCAGTTGCAATGCGATCGGATACATCCTGCCAGAGGCACTGTTGTCGAGATTCCCAACCATCTCCGACAAGCTCGATAAAGGAATATGATGCAGGGTTCTGAAAGTCACCATATGCCGGGGAAACTATATGTCCAGTATTGCCTATCCGTCCTGTTGCAGACAATAACGGCTGCGGCAAATTCGGCTTAAAGTATGGGGCGTTGCCGAATGAGACCGAGTGATCAGCATCACTACACCGGTATATACCCCATAATCCGCAAGCAACGCAGCAGTGTGTACAACGTCCATACATGCAGCTTGGAGAGGATAGAGCATAACAATGAAAAGCCAGTGCGGCGATCCCAAAAGAGAAGCGGTTTCCGTCGACTGGACCTTTACAAACCGACATATCGTAAGAATGGACACGGAGTAATGCGTGCTATATGCAGCAAGGGCCTTTATATGGTAGGACCGATTGGTAAATATATGTCCATAGCCCTGGGGCATAGCCACTTGTACATAGGTCGTGTGACGTCTACACAAGCACCCAACCATACATGTGCCCAAGGGCACAGTAGCAGTATTGTTCAAAAATGTGGTGGAATACTCGACGCGTGCTGAGAGAGATAAACCAGGTGGTTGGATCGACAGTGCCAGCCGCGGCGAACACACGAGAGAACAACGGAAATTAAATGTGCTATAAGGCGAACCGCATGGCACAGAGGCAAAGCTGAGGTCCGATAGATGATAGGACAAGGATGTGGGTAGACTCGAAGAGTTGATGCGGTCCAAGAGCAAATCAGGCACCGAGTGGTGCCAAATTCTGGATCCGATATCACCATAGTCCAGTAATAACCAAGCAAAGGCGATGCATATCTTGATTCGACTGTACTACATTCTGCCAAAGAGTAAACATGCACTGCAGATTTTACAGGTAGGGCTAAGAAGCAATAGGGCAAAAGGAAAAGAATCACTCGCACTATTGGTGAGGGAGGTACAGTGGATTACATGGTGACGATAGTGCAAGCAAAATGAACTGACAAGGCATATAAAACGAAACACAGACGTACGAGATATCTTAATAAGGGATGGGGGGGTGCATTTTCGTCATGATGTCAAACAGCCAAGGTGTTGAAGTAACACCGGCCGCTTTGATGAAGATGCACATGCCGGCGTTTGGGATAGGGATTTCTGCATAGACTGTATGGGGGTTCCAAATACCGGTTACGGTGTCATAGTGGTAAACGAAACCGTTCATAATAGAGCTCGTTTGTCGGAGATGCCTCATTAGCGCATAATCTTCAGTGAGGCTATAATGGGTGCCAGTGGAAAGAAGTCGGACAAATAAAGACGGGGCGATAGCACCGCATGGCTGGAGAGCCTCCTGAGAATCGTCAACATTCAGTACCGCTAGGAGCCTTGTAACACTAATAAACTTACCCGATCCCAGATGAAGACGTAAACTGTAATGCCGTCACCTGTGGTAAGACGCTGCCTGACGCAGTTGGACATTAGTGACTGCCTACTCTTCCACCCATCGCGAATCATCTGCGAAGCAGCAATCTTGGGGATCCCGCTATATATGTTCATAACAGTAGGGGAGACGATGTGATCGAGAACTAGGCGGCTGCTAACAGGTGAATGGGTGTAGGAAGGGTGGAAATTTGGAAGCATACGATGCACTTGACCCATTGTGATGGAATGATCATGCCGTTGGCATGCACCCAAGATGTGATGTCCACCACCGTATGTGATACAGCATCCTGCACAACAGCCTTGTGAACATCCAGGGTCAGGGGCTTTCCTGCAGCAATATACTGTACAGGGTTGACCATTGGGGAGTGGATGAAAGGGAATATGGTGGTTTGGAGGGGCACTTGGGAAGGGGATGTCTGGAAGAGGGGGCGGGGCGGGGGTGTCCGGAAGGGGGGGTGGCATGGTGGGTAAGGCACAATGACGGTTGAAGTAGAGTTGAAACCACATAGAAGGATTATCCCTAAGATATTCCTCCTCAGAGTCGGACAGAGAGGCCATATTGGGGACAGAGGGATCAGGATCCAAATCCGAGTCGGTATGCATGCCCGATGGAAGTATGTTCTCAGAGTTGGAATCGATCAGGTCGAGGACGGGGGATAGCACCGGGTCATCGGGGGATAAGAACGGATCTTCAGTAGATGAGAACGAGGAAAGGGCGTCAGCAGAGAGCAATGACGACTTGCTATCTGTAGGAGAGGACGGCATGTTGTAACGCTGGAGTGTAGGCAGGACGGCAGTTATGCAACCAGAGACGATCGTCTCTCCCTGGGCCGCATTGGGCCATTTTATAAGCCAGATATTGCATATTACGGACACATACAGTGCCAAAAATGACCTTACAAATGATCAACCGAGTGTATAACGCCAACAAGGCACCCAGGTAAAGACACCGGTTGAAAAGGACGTGTCCATTCCTTGAAATGGAGATAGCCGATGAATCTCAGATCGCCAACAAACGAAAGATCTCAGTGAAGAGATGATGTGACGTCACCCATATCGGCTGCAGTAACAAATAAAACAGGTTAAGTTACTGTGCAATTCCAATGAATTTAACCAGGGCACGAGTGAATGAAGATCCCCAATGGCACAGCTATACCGATTTCAAAATCAAATCAGACTGTCAGATGATATCGAAAGTGGCATATAACATTCGGCATTCGAGTACAACGAATCCCAAGCCAGTATGTACGCATCGACCAAAATGCGCCGAAAACATAGATACCATGGATACTATATAGATCTTTACTTCCTAGTATACTGTCAGAGAATAGAAGACCCAATCGCAGGCATCGTGCTGGCGGCTAACAGTGGATATCATCATCGCGGTCACGTCTCGCCACTGGTCTGTAAGTCATCTGGTGATAACGATGAAGGAACGTACTCCAAGCATCGCCAACACATTTATTCCGTATATGGAACCGCACTAAACCTCAAGAACGATATTACGAAACGGCCACATTGCCGAATCCTTTAGAGACAGCTGATAGCTGCCAAACAGTCACAAGGAACCATCCGAAAAGATATGCATAGGCAGTTGGCGAGTATAACTATCCGACTGAGCGGATATTATATGGCTATATGCCAATTCGGATATTGGGCATGCACCCATTCGGTACAATGGAGAGTTTGTTGATCCTAGTGGCCCTTCATCACTTCACCAAGAACATGACAATCACAATATCCCGCATAATACAATGCATGCGCTATGCTCCATTACGACAAGGTGGAGATAACTTTGCGTCGACTGGCAGGGCAAAATATCACTGGTCAAGGACCAGAAAAGATAGAAATACCCTGTAAGGTAATCGGAATCGCGTGTTCTGACCAAATCATGAGATTGTTGGTGGCTACAAGCGTCCGTCTTTACACCCACTTCGCAGCGACGCAGTGTTGGTGCCTCGGTCAAAGCTCTACAATGCTGTTCGCAAGTTGGTGGGGTTGGGATGGGAAGTGTTGAACGCGCGCAGATGTTTGTTTGTCAGTAGTTGTTCAAGCTCGCCCCCCGCCCCCCTTGCTGCCAAGTCGGTCTGATGTATCACAGTTGTGACAATATACTGAAGAAAACTGACAGCACAATTGTCTCCTATACAATAGCGAGCATGAGCGCCAACATATAAACCACACTGGCTTTTTTGATATGGACGCATAGGATGGGCGACATAAGTATTACAAGCCTCTAAAGGAAACTAAGCGTTGATTATGGAGTCTCAGTTGTAAATCAATACCACATACAGGGATAGAGAACTAAACAGAAAAATTGAAAACTTTTAGGCAATGTAGTATGAGACCTCACAGTTGAACTGAACAGTCAGCCCCTCCATGCCTTCATACACGTCCATACCATCGATAAACTCCGACCAGATCAAAAAGGTGGGTTGGCTGCTATTGATACCCCACCATATCAGCGAAAGAGCCAAGCCTAATCCACCCATGTTCGTAACGACAAAGCCTTGAGACTGATACTTCTTCCTCCAGTGTGTAACCACATCCCGATCCCAGATCACTCCATAAGGAGATAGTTCGCCTTGCCGGTGGAGTGTCCCGGCAAAACGAATGGAGACTGAATTGCAGGACAACCAGTTCATGACAAGTGTCGAATGAAATCTGAGAATGGGTTCTACGGCCTCATCGGTCAATGACTGAATGACATCGATACTGACAGTCTTGCCTGCTTTCACTTTCGATAGATGATGGATGTTGAGGAAGCCCTTGAAAGGGTAACCGTAGGTGTAACGAAGGCTCGGCGACATGTCAAGAGTGTACCCTTCGGATTCTAGCAAGTACTGAATGAGGTCGCGATACGCTGGCCCATCACCAACATACACATCCAAGTCATTCAGTGACCAGCTTTCACCATCACCGCATAAGTAATGCAATGTGGTGGAGCCTGAGACCAACGCTCCAGTACGTCTCATCATCGCTCGAAATTCTGTCGGCCTACAGAACCATCGGAATAACAAGCGATTGTAACGAAGGGAGAGATGGAATTCGACAACCTCCTGTAGGATATGTGATGCATTCCGAACGTGTAGTACGGTACGGAAGTCACATAGAGAGAGTGTGTCGTCGAAATGAATGGAAAAGAAATGAAAGAA
>WSTW01000229.1:10450-22503 GCA_019632305.1 Tulasnella sp. 403 | reverse complement strand
CACACTATCCTTAATCGCGCTCATGGAACCCGACATCGCTAGACTTGCTGCTTCCCGACAGCTTCGTGCTGTCATGAGGGAGGTCCTGGCTCCGCGGCGCAAACTCGTTGCTGGATCGACGCCAGACACCGTAACGACGAGTTTACCTGATCTGGGGGTATTCGTCAACCTTCCCGTCGAAATCTGGGTCGTTATCATTAGACATCTTCGACCCAAACTCTACCCATCCATTGTCTTGCAAGCATGGGATCGTCCACAAACCAGTGCACTTCGTGCGGTTGCGGCTACCTCACGAGCATTGCGTTACCTCGCGGAGCCGTACGTGTACGAATGCATCCGGTTGAGCGGGGTCTTCGAAGAATGGAAGCTGAAGTCAGACCACATCATGGATACCGTCCGCAGCAGACCTGAGGTCCGCGGGTGGGTCAAGTACCTCTTCCTGGATCGTTTCTACCACTCCATGGACGTTGCCGGAAAGATCACGGACTTTTTCGTATCTCTACCAAGTCTGCGGGCTATCCGCATGCAACTCGTCACCATCTCTCTTCCAATGGCCGTACATATGATTCGACTCCCCGGGTTGGTCTGTCTCGCGACATACAACGTTACTCTCGCCCCCGATGCTCCTCTCCCGGACTTCGACCCTTTCTCCCTGCATCTTACTGCCCTGTCATTACGCGGTGGTACCCCTCGAATCCAAAATTTCTCCTTCGCTGTTCTTGCGCTTAGCCCACACCTCGAACGCCTCGACCACGGATCTACGGCCTTGCCCCATATCTACAACCTCCCCATCCAATATCCCTCTCACGTGTTCAACAATCTCCGGGAGTATAGGGCCATTGAACCAATAGACCCTACACAACTGAATGATTTCTTCTCTTTTGCACGATCATGTCCCAACCTTTCGTCTGTTACCTTTGAACACCGAGATGAACCTCTATCACCTAAGGTGATTCCAGATGTTCCCGGAGATATCCTCCAACACATCACGTCCTTCACCGGTTCGCTATCATTGGCTAGTCGCCTCGCCTCAGGACGCCAGTTGACAAGCCTCAGCATTTACGACCCAAATTTTTCGGATTTGGAATTGTTGACAGAGCTGTCCAGAGCCGTATCCGCTACGATCAGGACTGTCGAAGTTGAGGCAATAGTGTGGACAGAAGGATGTGTGGCGCGTCTCGCTGATGCGTTCGCGTCCGCGGAGGAGTTCACCTTCAGGTACACACGCCGAGAAGTGAGTACTCTGAACGTCCTTCATCGTCAGATAACCATTTGACAAATTAATGAAGGGGGAGTTGACCAACTATCCAAATGAGGAGCTCGCTGCGATGAGCTGCTTGCAGAAGTTGAAGATCACGAGGGGTCGAGGGACTTTCAATAGCACTGTCGTAGCGCTGCGTATAGCAGACAAACAGCACGACGTGGTTGAGACCCTGGCCAGTCAACATCCCGACTTGATCTCTGTGGAGCTGACGGGAGGTATCCGGTGGACCAAGTCGCCGGCTGGGAAATGGTCTGTCAAGTTTTTCCAGTATCCTCCTGCTTCATTGCCTGCGCTAGATACCCTCATCTGAGCGGAATTCAAGCACTTGGCGTGTTTCCTCTGTCATGGAACATCAATAGGATATCATACATCCGGGACGAAGTACGACCTATGGCATTCAACAATATTCCTTTGGGCTATCTACATACACATCTCTAGACGTAAAACATTTTATCACCACTATACCGTATAGAGGTCGAAAGCAGGCACGCAGGTTACATTGTTAACTCAATTGGGGCTCTCTATTTGTGATTTCAATTTACATACGATAGGATACTTCGGCTGATAGAATTGCTCTTTTTTTGCCTCCAGTTGGGACCGTAGATCTATCGAATGCAAGGCAATCGTGGGAAGTGGATTGTGCTCTTGACTGAATCCGTCAATCCAATCCACTGAGTACCCCGTTTCAGTAACGACCACCAGCACCAAGGAAAAGTACCTCCAACAAGCATCCTACCATCCCAAGTCTCCCTTGAAGCTGTTCCAATCAGGTGTACAACTTGTAAGGGCAGCGCGTCATTTGTCTCGTTATGCTCTCTGCTATTATGTCTCTGCCCGTTTCCAGCTTGACACGATCATAATCATATTCCTCTTTCTGTATGATTCCGTTGCCTTTGGAACCGTGACGTGCTCACTACTTTGGCGACTACTGCCATCCTGTTGTTTGTTGACGGTCTATAAGTGCCGTTGCGACACGCGTGATCATGTGACTGGCGCAAACCTTCGAAGTTCGAACGATGACCACGACTATCACGACGATGGGTGTCGATACACCCTCTACCCCGCCTCCGAACATCATAAATGCTTGGGAAAAGGCATTCGAGTTAAAGAGCCAGGAAAACTCAGGCGTCTCCGAGCTCGACCTAGCAGGGAATACTGGTTTATCGACTCGTAATATCTTGAAGCTCATCGTTTTATCCCCCGGAACGCGTCTGCAGTGTAAGCAGAAATCAATTACCATGGAATTTCAATATATGACTCCAAAATGAAGCCCCTTTAGCTCACTCAACCGTGGATACCCTCGTAACCTGCATCTCTGGAGCGGGCCTTGTGTGGCAGAACGGTTACACCTACCCTTTCACGCTCTATGATGCTGGAGGATGGAAGGCCAGTACGGGTGCGGCCTGGACCATTATCAACGACGCAGGTCCTGGGTCGGAGGATTTGGTGTTACTCCTCGCCCAGGAATGCAATTCACAGAACAAGATTTATTTCCCACTCAAGGAGGATATCGACCCGTCTCTAACAGAAGACCAATTATGGACTGACGTTCCGACGCAAAATGAACTTGGTCCACATCCGGGTGTCCCTGGGATCGCGGCAGATGGGACGACGGTTGACGTGCCAGCTTTCAAACAAGGTACTAGGCCATCCAACATATCTAACGGACCGACCATGACAGATGGAGCTGGTACGGGTGAGCTGTTTTGCGAAGCTACGAGTTTATCGGAGGATACTGGGCTGTCAGGACGGATCGGCATCAATTTCGAAATCGGCCCGCCAGGAACGCGATCGTCTGGTGCGAACTCCATCGGTACTCTACATCTGTTCTTACTAGCTTTATCGTTCATCCAGATGCTCATGCGCACAGGTGCACTTATCAGATAGCTCTCCAGCAAGTCGATCGTCTGACTGACACGCATTAACCAGCCTTGAAGACGAGTTGATCTTCGTTCTGGGAGGAGACGGACTCGTGTGGATCAATGGCCATGTGTATCCCGTTTCCACCGGGGATGCTGTTGGCTTTGCGGGGGGCACCGGTGACGCGCACGTGTTTATTAACGACTCGAACGCAGAGGAACCTTTGGGAGGACAGGATCTCGCGTTGTGGATCTTTGGCGAAAATAGAAGAAGATCTGGAGATAGGTTATATTATCCCTTGAACCCAGAGAAGAAAGACGATGACCGCATTGCGGAACGGTGGTGGGATGGTGAGTGCATGTTTATGATCGCTGGGGCGTGGCTGAGTCGATACCGCCGAAAAGATTGTCCGGGACACGAGTTAGGTGAGTTTCTCCTTGGCGACGGACGTCATTCTCCTCGGATTGAATCTATCTGCTGTAGGCCCTCATCCAGGCAGGCCTGCTCGCCCAGCGGGACTATAGCTTGGCACAGTAACATATTGACATCCACTATCTACGGAATCAGTTTCCCTGAATCTCGGCGTGTTGCATGGTCTTGTTGCGAGTCGGTCACATACTGACCAGGACCGCAGTGATTAGGATTGTTTAGTTGCCGATAGCGGCAACGATTTTCGGAAATCCCGACGGTTCCTATCTCTGTCCAGTCCAGATGCGCAGATTACCCCTTTTCCTAAAGATCTTCAGGCCTCGTCATGTGGAAGTATTTTGGCGTCAGGCTTGATATGTCGTCATTAGACGCCATCGGCTGACACGTCCGCCCCTCCGTATCTCTCTGAACACACCCGCCCTCCCTCAGCTACCTCTTGTCACTGCCCACCACCCACAGGATACTAATTTTGCTTCAATTCGGTCTCATACTCTACAACTTGGGATACAACAAGTACTACCAGGACATTCTCGTCACTCCGGAATCGTATCAAGAGTATTCAGGACCTTTTGCCACGACTCACGAGTGGATATCTCGTCCCACCATCTATTGTAACGTTAAACCAAGCTGGTAGTGAGTAGCAATCAAACTGGACGGGCCATGGTACGTACTTGGTTGCTTGTTTAGAATCTCTGGATAGACCTATACGGAACTCGTGAGTAAGTGACATCCCTTGATTGCCGAACCTATTCATACTTTGTGCATAAGGTGACCGTATGGCAAGTGGAACAAATCAACAATGCTGATTTCCTGTCTCGGCGGTTAGCTGGATCGGGCGGCAAGATGGATTATAAGAACTCACATCGCTGGCCAGGTATTTCTACTTTGACAGGATTCTTTCATATCCTCCCATCTTCGTGTGCAAGATGCTGACAAATTTCTCGACCAATGCTTCGTCCGTCGGGAGACCTGTATGCTCCTTATATGTGCCGACCTCATCACCCGTCCAACTCTCCACGCCTCTATTCAGCTAAGACACCATAGTGACGCCCCACCATTACGTCTTTTCTCCGAGACTCCCGGCTTACGGACTACCAGTGCCCGAGTTCATGACCGAATGGGGCCGATCGATCACCTTCACCTCACCCTGGGGCGATTCGCAACTACCGTTGCACCGTGGTCAGTCAGCGAAGAATACACCGGCTTAACAGAACTGGGATCCACACACGTTGAATATGCCGGCCGCGCTATTAGACGCCCGTTGCGGCCCGTTGGTTTCGGTCAACCCATTCAATCCGTCAAATGTTTGCAACGTATCGACTGGGCGAAGGTGTCCGTGGTGACATCGCCCGCTGAGGCTGTTCTAGTCGTGCGTAAGGCTGTTCCCTTATCTGGACTATTAATACCTAACCTATGTGGACGCGCCGCCCCGGGCCGGAGGAACCACTTCAGCCTCAGAACCTTGGTTGACAGGTTTTGCCAAAACATCTTGACCGAAACACCTGTGAATTGATTTGCTTTGTGGGCCTAACACTGCGTAGCATGCTATAACGCTGACCGCCTCCTCCCAGGACTCGTGTGAGCTGATGTCCTTCCACCATCTGCAATCGGAAGGTGAAAGGATGTCTGGCTCAGGTCGGGCACTACCACTCATTCCAAAAATTCGGTGAAAACCTGGAAGTTTCTGACGCAAACTAAAACTACGAATACAAACCGTCAGCTTTGCCGTTCTCAACCTTGTCGCTTCCATTCCGCCCTGGCCAGGTACTCCTGCATGGACCTCGTCACGATCATCTGGCTTATATGTTGAAGTCTAGGTACCAGCTCCGCAACAACACCTGTCGCGTAGACCCAAAAGTTAAACGCCTTGCTACTTTCGGCCTGCTCGAATATTATCGTGTTCGAAAACCTGGATTCGATATGAATCTCGTCCCTTCGTCGGAGTGCTCAGCAGTGAGGTCGCGCCCCTTACAACAGGACTTACGCACGAGGAGATCCAAGTTACGTGCTATCTTGATTGTCCTGGCATTGGATGGGGACCCTGTCCACCTACGACGAAATGGCTCCGACGAGTACCATCGAGATAAGGAATCCACAGAAACGGCTGCTTTTCCCAAATGTCGACGCCGCGTGAACGACAACGACGTGACCAGTACGATGAATACCGTCAGTTGGGGTGGACCTAAGTACGTAAGTTGTACGCAAAATACCCTGTTAGCATTTCACTGGTGACTAACGAGCTCATGCTGGTGGAGGTGCTCGAATACGATCCTATGGGTGGTCCTCTCCATGTGGGATTAGCCGCCGTCTAGACTCATGTCTCGCTCTGCCTCGACAACCAGTGTTGTTTGGTATTTCCAATAGAGGCTTCGACGCGCTGGCCTGCAGTGCCTCGGAGCGAAATTTGGGTCGGGATTTCCTAGTGAGGAAGCCGTTCGAAGGTCTTCGGGCACGGGCGGCTTTGCGGTCCCCCAATTCTCGTCGCGTCGCGTGCAGGTTGTTAGCATCCCTAATTCACCACTGACCCTCATTTTCGACGCCGCAGCAGCGGCGAACACGCGGATACAGCATATTTACTTTGATTTTTGGTAGCGGGACCATGACGTACGAACTCGACGGCGTCTACATTTTACGCCTTGGCGGCAGCTACTTTCGCCGCTTCCGCGTCCTCGAGAACCCTCTTCCAGGAGTCACGAGAGCTGATGTCCTTCCACCAACTAGAAGAGTTGGTATGAGCGATAAGGTGTGTATCTCGGATCGGATGTACTTACGCCGCAACGTGGGGTTGCTCTTCCATGATTCCGGGAACGACCTTCAGTGTCGAGTCGTGAGTCACCAATCATATGTGACATATTTACTGAGACATACCTTATTAGCCATGTCGCCGTAAGGTAAATGGAACAAATCAACGGCACTGATTTCCTGTAGGACACGTTCCGGTTTGTCATGTATCTCGACCACTCGACCATATAGACGATAGAAGACTTACGTTTCCCACTAGGTACTTTTGCTTGGAGAGAATTCTTTCATATCCCTCTAGTTTGGACCTCAACCTGGTGACGAGCCACTCGAAGCGACCCTCGTCGGTAGGGATGCCCTTCATTCTGCACGTCACCGGGTGAGTAATCAAGTTATATTACTGCGGGGTTGTACTCACGGATTGAAAACCTTCTCAGCTACGAGACCGGAAGCAAAGGGATCGAAATTGGAAAGCTCGATGCTCGCGCCTTGTTCAAAGAGGGCGGACTCCTTGAGGTCTGCAGCGTCGGGCAAGAGCTTGGTTCCCTGGCTAGCGAACTTTGTTGCTAGGTAGCGACTAATCGCCCTGCTTTCTGTATAGATCGGTGAGTCTTTCCATAAGGGTCGTCGCCGAGTCAGCACACGCGTTCGTACCATAGACAATGAAGCCGTCGTCCTGTCCAACGAACGGCCACATGTACCGTTAGCCAATCATTGAGCCAGTAACCATGGTACGCAAATGGCTTACGTCTAAATACGGGATTTGACCAAAAGGTTGTTTCTCCAGATACTGGACACGTTTTTACATAAATGAGGTAGTGGGGACAAGGTGAGTGCCACACTGTCCAGCGTGTGCATCGTCGATTGGTACTCACAGCCGCAGACTTGTGCTCGCCCACGGCAAAGTTGACAGGAACAACTTCAAGTTCGATGCCCTTTTCGTAGGCAATCACTTTGACGCGCTCGCTGCAAGTGGACAAGTGGGAGCCGTGAAGCTGCAGGCAGCCACGATGTGTTTGAATATTCCGAGCGTGCAAGAAACGGGTGGCGAACCGACTCGCCTTCATGACCATGATGAATGGGGTTTACTTGATAGTGGATACGGTGGGCAGTCAGAGATGGGCGAGGTGAGTGCAAGTTTGTGTTGTCCCGTCCGGTTTTATGTGGCAGCTGATGGTCAGGGATCATCTCGCAATCCAGTTTACACTACATGTGGAGACGCCCCCCGGAGCTTTACAAAGACGAACTATCCTTGTGTCGCTTGATAATGTACGCGACGTCGGTAACGTCAGCGGTATTTGACAAGTCGACGTCGTAGGCACGTCTTACGTTTACAGTCGAAAAGCAAACATTAGGCGGAGTCGGGGAGATGACGGTGCACACAAACACGCCGCAAACAAGCCTAAGCGAGGGGATGCATTCGGATCGGGGAAAGTGGTGCAGCGGATGATGAATTTGGGACGTGCCGAACATGTTTGGGAGAGGGAGGGCGTCTAGTGGGACGTAAGCGGGTGATTGGGATTGATCGGGGACTGCTACATGGAATTTAGGCTGCGAAATTGAGGCCTTGAGGTATGTAGGAACAAACGGAGGAGTGGCTATGATCATGAGCTCTCGGCCGGAGAGGCTAATGCTCATGTGGAAGGGGTCGTGTTGATCGCACAATCAAGATGGATGGTGAGGCGATAAATCAAGCGTTGGTGTGCGATTTTCTCGAGATCTGAGATAGAGTGATGCGCCTCCAGCTCGGCGGGGACTCACTCTCGACTCCAGCTCACCGTACTCCGGCCTGTGGCCTGCGATCGTCATGCTTTACCTCCCGACCCAACATCTTGGACGGCATACGTATCCAGCGGAAATGCAAAATTCGCCGCGGCCATGCTTTCCACGCACCTTCGGTATCGTTCCAGCGAAAGACGGCATCCACTGCGACGTTTTGTTCCTTTAAAAAATCATCTTCCCCTCGTCCCACCCCTCGTCTTCCCCCTTCACCACAACCTAACCCCACTTCCTCCCCATCACCCGATAATGGCTGGCCAAGGCCCAGCGCGTCCCCACTTCGCATCACTCGCCGACTTTGACTCAGTCCCGCTTTTCATGCGCGACCTCCCAGAAGATGATTCAGGCAGTCTCGCCATGGAGGCCTTGGCGAGTCTCGTCTATGAAGGCACCCCTGATGGTTCGTCCCTTTGTTGACGTCTTTCAACGCGTCGTGTTCACCACAACTACCACCACTCCACCTAGAACAAGCACGTAGTTTCAAAGAGCAAGGCAACGACTATTATCGCGGAAAACGGTACCGCGAAGCCGCCAGTTTCTATACCCAAGGCATTAACGTAAAGCCTCAAGATTCTGCCTTGTGCGAGGCTCTGTTCTTGAACCGTGCCGCGTGCAATCTCGAGCTGAGTGAGGCGAAATTACCGCCGCCTGTCTTCTTGCATTGAACTCCCTTCCAGAAAACTTCGGTTCTGTTCTCCGTGATACCTCCCAAGCGCTCATCATCAATCCAAGAGCATCCAAAGGCTATTGGCGTGCCTCAGTCGCGCTTGTCGCGCTCGAACGATATGACGAAGCCCTCGACGTCTGTGACCGCTGCCTCTCCTTCGATCCTAACAATTCTTCTATACGGACGCAACGCGACAAGGTCGTGAAACTCAAGGAAGAATCGACCTGGAAACAAATGGAGAAAGCCGAACGACTGCGCAAGGAGAGAGAAGAAAAGCGCGTAATGATGGCCGCATTTCAGGTTTGTCCAGTCCCTGCGGCGCTTATTCCAGTACACATGCCTCACCGTCTTCTGTTGTGGCCAGGCTCTTCACCTCGTCGTCCTGCCGTCAAATACTCAGCCGCAATACCAACCACACTTTGACCCTTCGTTTAGCGGTCTTCGCACCAGCGCAACGCCGGTACTCTTCCCTGTCTTCCTGGTGTACCCGCAGTACAACACCTCCGATCTCATCACCTCGTTCGATCCCTCTGCCACATTCTCTTCCCACCTCGCCACGATGTTCCCTCCCACCCCGGGTATTCCGCCAGTCCCAACGGCGTATGGTGTCCAACCACCAACAAAGGGTCCAGACTGGGACACTCTGGGCGAGTATCATACGACCAACCTCTCCGTATACGCAATCACCTTGCAGAAGCGGCTGCTCAAGATCGGAAAGCGGATGACCTTGCGAGATGCATGTGACGCTGCTGCGATTGTCCCACCTGGCATTGATAGAGATGGTCTCGAACTGAGAGATGGCGCCCTGACCTTCACGGTGCTCCCCAAGGGGGATAAGGAGAAGGCATGGGTCGAGGACTACAAGCTAAGGCAGGCCGCCGGGTTGTTGTAGTCTGTGGAAGAATAGCGGGTAGTCGCATGATTGATTATTGTGTTTCTATGATCCGACGTCTGGAACGTCTAGACCTTGGTCAACTCCATACATTAGTGCATCCTACACTCACCAGAGTAACGTTTTAGAGTCGTCTCGAAGCCATCAGATGATCGACCAGCGGAATGCATCCGTCCCCAGGTGCGGTTCTAATTGAGCCGCAACCCGAACGTGCCTTTAAGCGCGTAGCTCTGACGAACCTGCGGCTCTAGTCTATTATTGCCAAATGCGGTGGGTCGGAGGGTCTGGAACATGGTGTAGGTTCTTCAGGGCACTACAGTCCTCACCCGTTCCACATTGCTGGATAGCGTTTCGCCTGGGCCTTAAAGTATTATGCAGCCACGCACGGATATCCCGGTAGAGAGATGCTTTCTTGGTTAAAGAACGCGGCAGGATACCGGTCGGTCAATAAGGCGATCCCGAATGAGGCCGAAGAGATCGAGGTAGACGCACTCCTAGCCCACGGGACGTGCTGCTTTCCAGTTAACCGTTCCATCACGAAGGGGTGAAACAACCCAATCAGTGCAAAGGTGTATCTTGCCACCGATGGGGATGGCGGAGTGAGGATGTCAAGGTTGCGTGTCAGTCGCACGGTTGTGGGCAGGATCAATTTTCGAGATAGTCGATATTGCTAGAATGTGAATGAGTGCATTTTTAACGTGACCTTGAGGGAGACGTTCAGGTGTTTGGTGGTGCGAATTGAACGCCACGAGGTTGGGTGACAAATTCAAGCTCCGATTCAAGCATTGGCCACCCACAATATTGAGGTAGACCGAGCTCGACATCGTCAAGTCCGCCCCCCACCACCAAAAATGAGGTCAGTGCTTGGAGGTCATACCATTTAACTCTGGTTACTTACATACAGTCCTCTGTGCTCTATAGCCACCGTAAGGTGATTGCTGCCAACATAATCGATACAACTCGGCCGCTGACCGATTACTTTGAAATGTAGTACGAAGCGCCTCGCCATGGCTCCCTAGGATTCTTGCCTCGGAAGCGGGCTACCCGTCATCGCGGACGGATAAAGGCTTTCCCCAAGGTGAGTATCGATATCTGCCGATTTGAACGAACTGATCCAAATCCGGTCATTATGGTAGGACGACCCCTCGAAACCTGTGCACTTGACGGCACACATGGGCTTCAAGGCTGGTATGACGCACATTGTGAGAGATCTCGACCGACCAGGCTCCAGTTCGTGACCATCCCGATCACACCAACCCGGCGCACGACTGACCTCTGGTCCATAGAGATGCACAAGAGAGAAATCGTGGAATCAGTAACAGTCGTGGAGACCCCGCCAATGATGGTTGTTGGCGTTGTTGGCTACTGCGAGACTGCCCATGGTCTTCGCACCCTTACAACTGTCTGGGCCGACCACTTGTCTGATGAGCTGAAACGGCGGTTCTACAAGAACTGGTACTGTTCCAAGAAGAAGGCATTCACCAAGTACGCTAAGAAGCACGCTGAGGATGCCAAGTCAACCGAGTTCGAGCTCGAGCGGATCCGAAAGCACTGCACCGTTGTCCGTGTCCTCGCCCACACCCAGGTTCACCTCACCACCGTCAAGCAAAGGAAAGCGCAGCTCGGTGAAATCCAGCTCAACGGCGGTACGATTGCGGAGAAGGTCGACTTTGCCCACAAGTTGTTCGAGAAGCCCGTGGCGTTCAAGGATGTGTTCGAGCAAGACGAGGTTGTGGATATCATCTCTGTGACCAAGGGTCATGGTTTCGAGGGTGTTACTCACCGTTGGGGAACGAAGAAGCTACCACGGAAGACGCACAAAGGTCTCCGCAAGGTTGCTTGTATCGGGGCATGGCATCCCTCCAAGGTCATGTACTCCGTTGCACGTGCTGGTCAAAGTGAGTGCACCTACTCTAATCCATGCGCGCCCCATTGATAAATCTTTCCCAGATGGATTCCACCACCGGACAGAACGGAACAAGAAGATCTACCGACTTGGTGCTGGCGACGACAAGGGCAACGCGACGACAGAGTCCGATATCACGGACAAGACGATCACGCCTATGGGTGGCTTCCCTCATTACGGTACGGTGAAGAACGACTGGGTGATGCTCAAGGGCACCATCGCTGGTCCAAGAAAACGCATCATCACTATCCGCAAGACGCTGTCTGTCCTCACCAAGCGGAAAGACCTCGAGAAGATCTCTCTCAAATTCATCGACACGTCGTCCAAGACCGGTCATGGCAACTTCCAGACTCCAGCCGAGAAGGCAGCATTCATGGGTACCCTCAAATCCAAGGAATAGTTTGCCGTCCGCATTTCTCGTTGTCTGTCATTTCGTTGTCTTCATCCTGTTCTCTATATTCATCTACATTGACGACCAGCTGTGTATGCTTGCTATGGGTGCCGTATTATGTCTCCA
>WSTW01000228.1:9547-28680 GCA_019632305.1 Tulasnella sp. 403 | reverse complement strand
AGATAGGTTTAGTACTATCCTTGGCATGAATGCTTTTTGCTTGTGTTATTTGGGCAAGGGTGATGGTCTGCATAGGCCAGTTTAGAGTGGCCTGTGATAGGTGGCTTGTGAACCATACATTTAATGCTGAGCACCTATAGTGTCATGGGCTGTCCTAAACCAGTCTATACAGACTATCACCCTTACCCACTTAAACACAGCAGAGAGTGCTCATGTCATGAATAGTACCAAACCTATCTATAAGGACAGGCACTGTGCCTACCAAATCTACTTCCAAATCCACTGTCTAAGCACATACTATCTATCTCCCACTTAAATATTGACATGCAAACCCCATTTTCACAGCTAGGGAATATACTATGACCCACGCAGAGCCACATAATACTATGACTCATCAGTATTACAATACAGCACCCAAGTGGCCGCCACATGGCACAATCAGGCTGAACCAAGACTCAAGAATAGCTACAGGTATGTTCCAGGTGGAGGTCACTCATTCAGATAACTCATATCTCTACCACATCAGTCAGCAGGAATACTATTTATAGCTACAAGCCAGTACTGAGAAGGTCCCATGAGGTGGGGCTTCACAAAGAACAAGTTATCAGATGACTAGGAGGACTCACATAAGTCAGAAGGAAGCATGTTGTACTACACTTACATGTAAATAGGTATAAACATATTGAAAGGTATATAAGATAGTGGCTCTGAGGGCAAACCCCCTCATCCCACCACCTGTATAACCCCTCAACTTGTAGCTCACACTCTACAGTCTCTTGTCTCTTAACCCATCTGCATGACTTAGCTTGTGATCAAGTAAGTATGGGCAGGAATAGACCTTATTGTTGCAGCAGACACTGATAAAAAGATCTTTGGGAACATTATTTCCACTTAGCTTGTCTAATACAAGTAAGGGAAGGAGGCCTGATCACCTCTTAGTCTTCAGAACAGTAGCAGTAGAATACTGACCATTACAACCTGCTTTCACTCTACATTGAGGTTGCTGAAGCCTAGTTTGGCCTGGCTGCCCTGGAGAAGGGTGGTTATGTCTATGTGACATGCCACAACTTTAAGCCTGGGCTACCTAATAGTCTTATTCCAGGCACTCAACACTGTGGCCTCTGGAGTAAGTAATATTCTGGCTTTCTGAGTCCACCTACAACTTCTCACCCTCTCTGAATAGTGAATGTTGATAATGCAGCTGCTTATCACTTATTATATGACAGGGGAGCTCTCATGCCCACCATCAACTGGCTCAACCTTTCTGGCTATAATCCTCTTGTCTCTCAGACTGCTGGTCTCCCTGGTATTAGTCTAGTCACACCTCCAGCCCCAGCCACTACCCTAGCCATTGCTCCTGCTCCTGCTCCTGCCCCCACCTCTGCTATGATCCCTGTGGCTATACCCCCTCCACCTTTTGCTGTGGCCAATGCCATCCTAATGGACATCTCATGCACTAACTCTAAAGACCCAGAGGAACAGAAATCCAATCTCACTTGTCAGCCTCTTACTCCTGCTCCTCAATGCCACAATGTCTTCATTGTCCAGCCCTGTAGACCTGTCACAGAACCCCAACTTCAAAAAATCACTTCTATGTCCTCCAAGCCCACAGCCATTGTAGTTAGTCACCCACTATCTTCAGCTTCATCTATTGAAGTCATCCAGATTTTTGACTCAGATAACTTGGAGCCTACTACTACCTGTACCCCCCCACCAAGATGCAGGAAAGGACAAGAATGCCATTAGAAGAGTGAAGTGCAAGATAGATGTGTCTATCTCATTTCTATTATGATTAACTGGCCTGATACTTATTCTACTCTCAGAACCATTGGACAACTTTAATCCTCCACCCACCCCCACCCCCACTTCTTGTCACTGATCTACTGAGCCAATGAATCCTCTGGAAACTTCATCACTATCTAAGCATGGCCACCAGCATGTCAGTTCAGCATCATCTATCACAGGTGCTACTGATGTTGCAACCCACTCTCATTTTACCTTCTCTACTGCCAACAAAACTTTACATACTACTATATTCAGAACTCCACACTCATCTCCTACCCACTCCATCTCAAGCTTTAAATCAGGTAGCATAGGTAGCATCATCCCTGAGATGGAGTTCACTGACTCCTCACCTACTTATTCTCAGCCTACCTCCAGTGTCTTCAGCACACCCTCCTCCTCAGCCAGGCATGGCCATATGACCAAGTCCCCTTGGGTCACTCCTCAATGTGCTACAAATATACAAGATGCCAGGCTTTACAATAATCTTTTGATGCTCTTCTTGCCTCATGGTATCTCAGTTGACAAGCTATACAACTCGACCTGGTTCTGCCCCAACTGCAGCCACACCCTTGTTAATTCACAACACCAGGTTCATGAACTAATTTGTCTGTCTACTGAGGACAACAATGAGAAGCACTAACCTTTGCCTTACTTGTATTACTATCAGTAGAAACTACTTAAAGCTATATCCCCCTCTTGTCTCATCTTCTATGTCTTGGTCTTGAGTCCATTACCATTTGCCTAATATCTTCTTGGATTCTATGCTTCCTATCTTGTTACAAATGCAAATGTAGTAGTGGTTCAACCCACTACTGAAGTAGATACAATTGTATACAGTGTCATTGAAAAAATAAATGAATGCTTTTCACTTGTAATCCACAAGCAAATTGCTGGATATCAGACTCAAAGTTTACACTCTTTGTACTTAGAATGTTTAAGCAACAGGTTGAAAGTGGACAAAAATTAGTTTATTTCATTTGGAAACAGTACATAGAAACTAATACTATGATTCAGAAGTGAAAACAGACAGAAGATGAGCTTGTGGGGATGGGGAGGCCAAGCTACATGGCAATAACACAGATATCCCATCAGTAGCAACCTTGAGTAATATGGACAGAGCTAAAGCTCATCTTTCCAGTTCTGTGGGATGCTAATTGACATTTCTATGGTGTAGCAATACATATTAGCATCTGGTGAATGGCTCCTAATGCAGATTGGCTGTAGTCACCAGTCAGTGGTGTCTTCCAAGCTCAGATGTTGCCTACAACTCACCTAACCCAATGTGTCTTAATATAATATGCCCTCAGCTATGTTCACTTGTATCTCCTTGCAGCTATAGTTGTGTTTGGAGCATGCCAGCACATAGTCAGCATTATAATGCTCATTCACATCATCACTGGACTCACTCATGCACCATATCTATTGTATATAGCACAGAAATAGTGTAGATGTAACATCTCCAGCTGTGCCAATGTCCTACTATGTCCATCATTGTCAGGTGTCCTTGAACACATTTAGTCAGCATTAGAACACAATCATCTATTGTTTACTAGCTCACCTATGCCTCCTGTACTACTACTTTCCATTAATGCATTCACAATGGGCTTATATCAGGTGTCATTGTTGGTTGAGGCACTGGAACACATCTGTCACTGTTAGGACAATATTGCATGTTGTTCACACTCTCACCTGCACAATACACTGCACTAGTCTTGAGAAAGGACTGCCAGATCATCATTTTAGTGGTTGAAACGACAATATAGCCACTGATAAGTGATATCAGTGATTTGCTCTCCATCACTAACCACATCATTAGATGATCTAGGTGTTACATAAAGACAATGTTAGCAAAGTGTCCAGAACTCTAAGCAAGTAGATAGGTGTCTTGAAATGTGAACACGATGACTGGTGTGCTGGTTCTTTCAAACCTGTCTTGTTGGGGCTATTAAAAATATTAACAACCTCATTCATAGTATCAACATCCACAAAGTATGAGATCTGTAGGCCATGGTTAGGTGATTTGTAGTTTTCATCTCTACAGTCTCTTATCTCTCTCAGAAACTCTACATGAGTTAACTTGTAGCACACAAGTGCTTAGACCAAGTAAGATGTTGCTATTAAATTAACATACTGACAGAACAGCCCATTTCTATTGGATTACCCACTTAGCTTATCTGATACAAGTAAGTGAAGAAGGCCTGACCACCCCTTGTCTTCAGAATGGTAATAGATTGTTACACCTGTAGCATGTCATAATATTGATGAGTCATAGTGTGGAGTTATATAATCTAATGCTATATAGTCTCATACAAGTTGTGGTACCTTCCCTAGTTGTGGGAGATAGAGAGTAGGTGCTTGGCAGTTAATTGTCATGGAACGGCTAAGCGTCTCCGGCAACACCTGCTTGGCAACGACGAACTAGTTCTCGGTCGAGCTCAGTGGCGAAGTCTCGGAGTAGGTCACGGGTGGCTTCGACGGAACAGTCATGAAGTTAAGGAAGGAGGTCGTGGAGGAAAAGTAGGAATTGGGCGGCGTGGACGAACACAGCTGCGTGTAGGGCGCGATGATCCAGTGTGATAGTGGCAAGGTGTATAGAGAGCTAGCGTGGTAGAGACAAGATGGAGTACGAGTTGGGTAGTGGTGGACAAGGTACAAGGTAAGAGGCACGAGGGGAAATTGAGGTAGTTGACAGGAAGGGAAGATGGGGAACAGTGGGGAACTAGCAGAGGAGGGACGACAAGTTGCTAGATGGGGAACGTAGCTACGGTACAGGACTGTTACTTATACTACTTAGTGGAGTAGGTGACATAGTGGTCTGACGTACGGCAGTGGAGAGTAGGAGTGGAACCGAGTGGGGCTGGGAGCGCTCCCTTGGAGTACAGAGGGCAGCGAAGCTTGCTCCTGGGGTGCGGAGCGCCTCGACATAACTCTTCGTCATTGGAGTATCTATGACGCCGGGCGGGGTGACGTGAGGTGGGGGGTGCAAGGACTTGGACCGAGATGTAGAACGGCGAACACGGGGACTTGAGTCGTGGGATACTGGTTGTGGCATTGTACTCGCCACGAAGGAATGGGCTGCAAGTTGCGAAGGAATCGTGGGAGAGTCTACTTGGGCGGCTGCCAAAGTAGCGCCAAGGACCGCGCTTGCTCTGGCTTTGCCCTTTGGGCGATGTCGTGACATTAATTTGGAAGTGTAGTCTGACAGCAAGTGTCCATATAGATTAGTTTAGAACAATCTGTGATACTCTCTGCCGTAGTGATTGTGGGTAAGGGTGATAGTCTCTATAGGCCAGTTTAGAATGGTTCATGACAAAGGCTTTAGAAAAAGTTTTAAAGGGTGATGTAATGGTCAGTATCTTACTGCAACCATTCTAAGACTAAGGGGTGGTCAGGCCTCCCTCACTTACTTATATAGACAACAAGCTAAGTGGGATAACATTCTCAAGATCCTTTCATCAGTGTCTGCTGCAATGACAAAGTCTGTTACTGCTCATACACTTGCTTGAGCTCAAGCTAAGTCATGCAGGGGATTTTTAAGAGAGATGAGAGACTGTAGAGTTCAAGCTACAAGTCAGGGGGTTATATAGGTGGTGGGATGAGGGGAGTTGCCCTCAGAGCCAGCGCCTTATATACCTTTCAACATGTTTGTACCTATTTACATGATTGTGTGATGCAACATGCTTCCTTCTGACTCATGTGAGTCCTCCTAGTCATCTGATGACTTGTCCTTTGTAGAGCCCCACCTCACAGAGTCCTCTTGGTACCAACTTGTAACTATAAATAGCATTCCTGCTGACTGATGCGGTGGAGGTGTGAGTCATCTGACTGAGTGCCCTTCACCTGGAACATACCTGTGGCTATTCTTGGGTCTTAGTTCAGCTTGACTGTACTGTGCAGCCGCCGCTCAGGCACCATATCATAATGTTGATTAGTCATGGTGTCACATGATCCCATATGAGTCATGGTATATTCTCTAGCTGTGGGAATGGGGGTTGCATGTTGGTGTTTGTGTAGGAAGCAGATAGTATGTACTGTGGCCATTGATTTGAAGTGGATTTGGCAGGTACTGTGCCTGCCTTTGTAGGTAGGTTTAGTACTACCTGTGGCATGAGTGCTCTCTGCTGTGTTATTTTGAGCAAGGGTGATAGTCCTCATAGGTCAGTTTAAAACAGCCCATGACAGGTGACTTGAGGCTATCTTAGAGGAATAAGGTAACCCTAACTAAAGAGATCCATTACAGGACTTAACTTATGTCTTGCTACCTATTAAAAGATCTATTCTAATAACTTAACTGGTTCCCTTCTCTCTGAGATTCTTTATACTCTTATCCTCATCATTTATACTCTTAACACCTTTTAAGTGGAAGAGGTAGTTGATATACTCTTGATTGTGTTGTTTCTATTATGGTTTGTATATCTATACTCCTGTGCTCTATTTAGTAATGTTTACTCATGTAATTGTAGTATGAGTATGTGTATATTATACACAGTGTTTAATATGACTAAACCAGAAGAATAACAACTCTATGTATTTGTTGTCATTGAGGAGAATTCCAACTAGAGATGTTATACTGTTCTAAAGTAGTTTTAGAGTGGTAAGTATGACTAAACAAAATATCCTAAACAGATATTAAGCAGACATACTAATGAAGATGGTATTCCCATTCCAAGCTGCGATAAAACCCTCTCCATGGTTTGATATAGAGGTTAGATATATTGATCCTGTCAAGCAAAATGTTATAATGTTATAATAGCTATTAGATAAAGAAAGTGATTAAAGGAATATACCTGATAACTGTCCTAAAAGAATTGATTTGTGAGTTGCTATCTCTACTGCCCAGACTCTATGGCCATTACAAGAATACACAACCCAGACAGCATCATCTGATACTGAAACACTTCTAATGATCTTCAAATATTAACTTAGTTAGTTGATTGCATACAGAAGAGGGGAAATACAAACATCATCAACTGTGATCATCTCACTTTGAGAAGAAATGATTTGATACCCTTCAAGATCCCATATAGAAGCATATTTCCCATGGCTACTAACTAAACAGTGGCCATTGGAGCTAAGTTTGATGTCATTAGGTATGTCTGCAGTAGTAATTGCTGCAACTTGAGCTTGCTTGTCAATATCCCATACTCTAATACTCTTTCCCATTCCACCAGCAGCAACATATTGAGAGTTGTGAAACACACAGATGCATGTTACTGGTTCAGGAGTTTCAAACTTCAAATGGATACTATTTGGATACCACACCCAAACAGTTCTTGAATTATCTGAAAATGCAACAAATGTTTTGTCTGGTGACATTTGAATGGCATTCACTAGACCAAAGGTGTTGGAAAATGTGTGTATAACCTTCCCATGCCCTATATCCCAGAGCTAAAAGAGAATAAGAAGTAAAGTCTGCTGATATGATTATAGACATACCTTTATCACTGTGGGAATTGCTTCCACAAGGATTTTGTTATCAGTAGTGAAGGAGAGAAGGTCATATGCACCTCTTGCACTTGCTATAAAAGTTCTAATTGACCTTTAGATCAAGTAATATGCATATGTAAATAATAGCTTACCTTAACAATAAACCACACTTAGCAAGATATATTTCAATTGTCTTTTGGTGCCGTACTGCTAATAGTTTACCATCACATGACAGGGTAACAGCTGACACATCTCTAAATAAATTAATAGGTCAACATTGTATATTTCAGAAGAAGAAAAATAACAGACTCTATATGAATTTCAGAGTAACTGTTTAATTTTGGCCTCTCTAGAGTCTTAATGCAGTCAACCATAAGTGGTTGCTGTTGTGCATCCCAACTCCAAGTTCTTTGCAATAGTTCTTTTACCATCTTAGATAATTCTAAGTCATTAAGAGTGGCAGGGTGTCTTCCAGTTTGTATCATAGCAACTACTTGAGTTGGATCTGTTGTATCAGCATATGGGGCTTGGCTACTTAAAATCTTAGCACAATGATATACAATCAGTGAAAAGAAAAGAACTTAAAATAAGTATTTCCCCTACTTTATATGAGATGCATCCCCATGCCCATACATCTCCAGTTAACCCAGCCAAGCCTCCATTAAGCACCTCTGGACTAGTATATCTTTTTAGTTCATTAATTTCAGCTTCAGCTTTTATTACAGTTGGGATGACTTCAGCATCACATAATATTGCTTGACCCTTTGAACCAACTAGAACTAAATGCTGTAATAAAAATATTAAGCACTACTGATAGCTATAATTCATCTGACATACAGGATTAAGACTGCCATGGCAAAGAGAAGGCTCTTGAGAGTGCAAATGATATAACCCACATGTTACATCACATACCTATAAGCATTTGTTAATAACTACTACTAACTATAAGAGTAACTAGACATACCAGCTGCATTCTTTCCATTTGACTCAAAACATTCTCTGAGAGATAATCATTGAGATTCAATCCAGAGGTTGCAGGAAAGATAAGCAATGATTCATTTGGTGTCCTCCTTGTACAAAACCCCAAAAGGCCATAGACATTACAATGCACCATTGAGATCCACTGTGATACTTGTTGTAAGGCATCCTAGGGTATCTGGTTAGAGTCAATCATATGAAAGACAACACTTGACTTACCTGTACCTCTTTATTGTTTAGCAGCTGTTTCTTTGCCACAGCCATGACCTTGACTGTTTGCCCATTAGTATGTAGTGATGCTTGGTAAAACCCTTCCTTCCACTCTTTTCCTCCATCAACATTAGATAGTGGTTCAATCTGGGACTCTAATAGGTATAGTGGGCCAAGTATGGCCAACCTCAAGAGGCAGGTGCTTATTGTTGGCCGTTGCATAGGATTCACACTCCAACAGCAAGCCACAGTCAACTGGACATGAGATGGGAGTGAAGCATCATGAACATCAGCAGGCAGTGACCCATTGCATAGTTGCTCAGCAATAGTCCCAGCTGAGTCAGCACCATGAAAAGGCCCTCTTCCACTGAAAATCTATATAGAATGTCAGTATGTGTCACCATCTTTGCAGAATAACTTACTTCATGAGCAACACAGCCCCATGCCCACACATCACTTTCCAGTGATCGTCTTGATGTCCCTGTGAATAACTCTGGGCTGAGATATGCAATTGCTCCACTCTGATCAAATGAAGATGTTGTGAGACCTGTTGGTAGGCCTTCTATAGATCTTGCTAATCCAAAGTCACAAAGTAATGCTTGGTTGTCTTTGTTGACCAATATATTTCCCTTTCCAGAATGAACATCAGTTTGAGCCTGAACATACATATTAGCCTGGTCACTTACAGGTTTCACATCTCCATGACATACAGGAGGATTTAGCTCATGTAGGTACTTTAGTCCCTCTGCAATGTCCTGAACCTGGTTTTATTAGGAAGTATTACTCTGCAGTGCATGAAAACACTCACTAGCTCCATGCGCCTCAATAGATTGGGTTTATGTCGCTCAACATATGTAAGGATGTTGCCATTCTCCAAGAATGGTGATGCAAACCATGCCTCATCAAACCGGCTATTCACATAAAACCCCAGAAAAGGGAGTATATTCTTATGGCTCAATGTCGACCACACCCCTAATTCTCGGACAAGGGACTGCAGCTTGATTATCAGTGAAAGAGAATGGCACACCCCTGTCGGGAACATACCACTAGCATCCGAATGCATTTGGCTCGATCACCACTGACATAGAGGATCTTCACGGCCACGTCCGTTGTTGGAGAAAATAAACCTTTCCTCAGCGTCGCACGGTGGACTGAACCCTTCTCGTTCCGATAATCAGGATTGACGAACGTGAAGAGAGGGCGACGTAGTCGCAAGTCATCGAAACGCTTAAGAATTGCTGTCTGCTCGAACTATTAGTCATAGCTTCACCTAATGGTCTTGGTGAGCTTACGAGGTCCCGTTCCAAAATATTGACGACGGCGGACGATTCCCAGATCGGCTTCTCTTTGAAGGCTCGCCGATCTTCAACTACGGAATCCCGAGCACGTCTGTCGGTTAATGAGCTCACGCGAATCGAGAAAGGCATCGCGTACTTGTCATGTCGTCAAGACAGTTAGTCGCGTCCGGGCGGTCATTTGGATTTACTGCCCAACACCGTGCAAGCAGTTGTCGAACGTGTTCGGGAAGATCCACCTCGTTGAGATCGGCCGGAGCAGCACCTTTGTCAATCTGGTTGACAATCGCGGCCTCGAGGCTAAACAAGTGAAATGGCGCGTTTCCGGTGCATATCTGAAACTGGGAATCAACGACCTGTTGTAACGAAGGTGAGGCGACCAAACCTCTAGAGTAAGACAGCCCCACGCCCATATATCCGTCTTCAGACTCCGCCTATATCCTTCTGAGAGGAGTTCTTTGCATTGATAACGAATAGTTCCAGCACGCTTGAACTCGGTTGTTGTCAGGCCGGAGGGAACAGCTCCGACCGGGGAGGAAAGTCCAAAATCACACAGCATGGCACGACCTTGACCATTTACGAGGACATTCACCTGACAAAATTTGAGCCCATGGGAGGATGAGAAGAGGGGTACCGCTTACCGCCTTGATATCACCGTGACATATCGGAGGAGAACGGGTATGCAAATGCTGTAACCCTGATATCGTATCCTTCACCTGCGGAACAATAAGCCGCCTGAAGACCAAGGTCAAATTCGGAGCGTACCAACTCCAACCGTTCGCCCATGTCCGTCATGGCCCGCTCCTGAATATAATCGATAACGGTTCCATTTTCTGCGAATCTGGAGACCAACCACGCTTCCTCGCTAGGGAAATCCAGATGGAACCCGATGAAAGGAATGATGTTTGCGTGTTCGAGGGGCCCCCATATCGAAACCTCTCGTGCGAGATCCTAAACAAGCCCGAGAGTCAGTCGGTGCACTACGAGCACCACCGCATGAGCCACGTACGATAGCAGTGTGAAGGAATTGATTATGCTTGTTGTCCGGTGTGAACAGTTGCTTGACAGCGACAGCCGTTCCAGTTCTGCGAGGGACGGTCCGCCGATCGAGGATCGCGCGTTGAACGGTAGCGTATCCGCCACGACCGATCATGGACTTCTTGAAGAGTGTTATGCGGTCGCGCTTGATCTGGTAGCGTTCAAGCTGTTCGAGTTCGTTCGTCTGCAACGAGCGGGATCGATCATTAACAAGGAGTATCCAAAATCCAGATGACGATAAGGATGTACGAGATATGCTTTAAGATCCTCGAAAGTCATTCCCATCATTGTGAAGTATTGTAACGTTGAGGGGAAAGGACGATTGGAGGGGGAAGGGCGTGGTCGAAAGTGAAATATGCGAGATCCGTATGCTGGAGGTGTAGCGCTTCTTCGGTACTAGACCGACTTTTCAAATGTCTGGAATCTTCCTGAAAGAGGAGGGAAGATCAAGCCCATGAACAGACGATATTAGGATGTATGCGATTCACTTATTGGATGTCCGATCGAACCGGGATTGATCTCGCATCCGACGCGAGATAACTTGATAAAGCGTCGGCGATTATTTATAATAGAGTTTTGGTGTTTTTGGGTGGAAGCTGAATACCTGGGGATTGACGAAGGTTCGAGGACGAGTGAGAATGTTCAGAGGATCTTGAGGTGCAAGTATTGGTCATCAGGTCAACTTCGCACGCCCGACCCCAACATCGTACTGACCTTCGCTCAGGCAGCTCGATCGCGATGTCGTCTGCAAACTCCCATCGGTGAACGATACCAGCGGGCGGTAAATAGATCGGTGAATGTATTGTCTCGGCGGCTGGTAGGCTGTTCGTATGCTTCTGTTTGCTCTGTAGAAATGTTCGGTATCAAGACCGTCATTGCTCCCCGACTATTACCTTCGTCACAATGAAGAAACTACGGCTTGCACTTCTCGTATGCGACACACCCATTCCTCAAGTAGTCGAAAGGTTTGGCGCATACCCGCAGATATTCACGACGTTCCTGCGAACGGCCTTAGAAAAGAACACATTGGACTCGCTTGCCGATTTCGAATTGGAACCTTATGATGTCGTTAGGGGCATCTACCCCAATCTTGAAATGAAAGGAAGAGACGGGTGTTTTATCTTGCAACGCGTCAAATAACGACCGATCAACAAACGAACATTGGAGATCACTCGATATGAAGAACTCACCGAAAAGACTTTGCATACTTAGTTTGTACCCCAGCCTTCATGAATTGCGAATTGACGTCGAGTGCCAGCCTCCGGTCCTTCCGGGGACATTCATGCAACGGCAATTATCATCGGGTTTCTTCGTACGGCCATGCAAGCAGCGATTGAGGAGGTACATAGATAATCCGGGGGGAAATGTGCACGAAGAATAGAAGGGCTTTGGGTGAGGGTTGATGTATGGAAGAGAAATGCGACCGTCGGGAGTGGTGGCATGTGATGTGTATCATTAGTCGTGGTTTGAATGCTGTCCCCCATCATGTAAACTACCGTATATCCAGAGTCATGAGCAAATGAGAATAGCTATAGTTCATTCGCCGTCCATACACACGTGAGAGAACGCGTCGAGGTGGCATCACTAGCATGCGATGACTGACGGTGTCGCCGGTTGGTCGCTGGATGGCTTGGACGACGGTAGGATCTGGCATGGGAATGGGGGTGAATACACAGTGAAGATTTCAAACAAATGTAGAAATACTGGCAGAAACTCTAGTGAAGCGGCGTGATGTCGGACTCCGTTACGGTTCCGCACGGCGGATAACTACCGTTTCGCGCCTTGCAGGTACTTTGCAAACATGTGTAACAAAAAGAGGTAAATTACGAGAATTAGTAGAAACATAATAGTAAAGAGAGACCCAAAGGGCGAAATGCATTATTGATAGAAAAACTCGGAAGCCAACGTGAAGGATCGTGACGAAGTAATATGCAGCGAACACAACTGATACGGGACACATTCCCGACCGAACAACCAAATGAAAGAGACTTCATACATTGCCTGATTTGAGTGCTGGTAGTAACGGAGGAAGGCTCTTGACCGCCAGGCGCCAATGTGGAAGGATCGATATTGGTGTCGTCGCGGCAAATGTTGGTTGCGTAGGTAGGGAATGCCGCATACTGTCCGCTTTAGATGCTATCTTATACGCTGCTGGGGGTAATCTTGGCACCTGCAGTGTGACCCCTTGACCAACTTGCTTGATTCCCTTCGGACCAGGCACCCCAGGCACTTTGCTGGTCATAGAGGCGTCGCCCTTCCCAGTATCAACCCCCTTCGACTTAGATCGACACAGGTAGAACCTAAGGACTGCCGCAGATGCAACCACGAACAACGCCAACATGGCAATTCCAACTAGAGGAATCGGACGTCAGAAAGTGGATGCTCGGTGGGTTGAACCATAACGTACACATCATCGGGTTTTGATGAGGCTGAATGAGCCTGGAGTTGGATATAATGGCCGTCGGTGATGCCATTGGTGGGAGCGGCGCCATCCTTATGCTATACTTAGTTGGAGGTAGACGTGGAGCAAACTAAGCTAGGAGCACCGAGCGAGTGCAGCGGAGGAGCCCGTCTGAGGGTAGGAATGCGTTGGTAAGACTGGACTAGGGAGGTAGTGGCATCTAACAAGAGCCTGGGTTGGTTGGACGGAATTGAAACGCGACAGGTGCGACGCGACGTGAACACGTGACTCGGGTTGAGCATCCTGCGTTGGCTGGATATCCACTTGAAGCGTAATTGGAAGGCTGGTATAGTAGTCGGGATCGAGTCTTTCTAGCTGGTTAACATGCTCTGTTATACCAACCTTTGGCCGGGTGTGCACGCTTTCGCCACCGTGCATTTGAGCCCCACCGGGGCCCAGACAGTGGTGAGGACGCCTCAGGCTGTTGGAGACTGTTGGAGACGTTACTTATACTATCTCAAACGGCGATGTCAAAGCGAGGGGAAGGTCAAGAGCAAAATATTGTACCTTTCCCATCCCTGTCAGGCTCTGGCGGAAGCCGGCGGACTGGCGCCCGGTTGGACCTTTGCGCTTTCGGAAAGCGATGCCATTGTGGACTTGAAGGAAGACATAGGGGCTTAGTGAACCCACCACTAGGAGGAAGGTGGGATCCAAGCTCTGAGCAACGTAAAAGAGTATGAAATTGTCAGAGATTCTCGAATACATCTCGCCTCCTTAGCAGAGATCTCTCCAGGTTCACATACCCAAAGTCTTTGCCAATGTCCTAATATTCTCCAAATCATGCTGTAGTTCGCTGAGACCACCTGGTCCAGTTGGTGATAGTCGACAGCAGTTACTGATAGACCGTTTTTGAAGATTCAAGGAGGAATTAAACCGTCGAGTTGACGCAACGAGCAATGCAGGCGGAGTCTCTATAACGGAGAGCCTTGCTTGGTAGCATCACGTGCTCATTTAGAGCCCTGGAGGCTGGAGCCGGAGATAACCACGGCACACCGCCCGCACCACGGCGCACCCACAAAGAAACTTCTCATCCTCATGTGTATCACGACGACACCGCATTATTAAACAAGATTCTCCGATAGAATTTCCCCGTCCTAACCACAACCTCCCAACCACCAACACGCCACAATAGACCTCCAACGACTGCTCGGAAAACCACTGGGGTTGCGATGAGCGCTGGGATCCACACGCCTTTTCTAGAACTAGACGAGTTGATACGTATGACGGATGATGCGGATGTGCCGTTTTTCAAAGCGGAACTAGGGGGTGTGGGCTACCTCATTGGTGCGTTCAAGGTGCGTCCGATTGCAACCATCACAATTCCCATTCACTGTAAACTTGGTCAATAATGGGACCTCCCGGATTGTTTGATAGGGTGTACAAGATAATAAATATGCCTATGCCCAACTCCAAGCCGCTCTAGAAAGCTACACAAGGACCGTATCGGACTTCGTCTCCGTCCTCCCCACCGAGAACTTGGCGCACTCGGACGAACGTCATATAGCACTCGGTCGGAACGCCATCGGCATCCTCGATAAGTGAGTCTTCTTTGTGTGTTGTACTATCACTCAATGCTGATGGCACGCATACGGGGACTATGATCGAAAGCGACCTCGATTGCGTCCGTGCGCTATTCCAACAGCAGGAAAAGCAGAACAAGCGCAACATCTTGGCACAGATACCCCATCGCCCAAAGATGAAGAAGGAGATTGAAGAGTGTAAGAGGCGGATGGAGCGGTCTCAACGAAACTTCCGCGTGCGTTAGCGTTTTGTCGCCCTTTTCGGACGTCCACTGACGGATACGACTGTTATCAGGATGCGGTCGCCAATGTCGTTATGAAGGATGTCGCACGGGCATCAGGAAATGGATGGCAGATAGCCGGAGCAGTGAGTTAGTCTTCCCTTTCCTTAGGCTGTGACCCAACTGATTCATACCCCACAAGAAACCGTTACCCCCGCATGCTCTCGGACGCATGAGGGCACTGCGCAGCGTACGTCTAGACAGCGACGGCGGCGACGAAGAGATGGTCCGAGCGGAGGTCGACGGTACTGATCGCGTCGTCCAGCTTTTCCGCGGTAGGAGAGGCAAGGAGACGTTTCGCAACGCACTGGATTTTCTACAGACGCATAGGTGAGTACAGCACCCCCAATGCCCGGTATTCAAGCGTACGGTATTGACGTTGCGCATACCAGCGATCCCCAATTCCCAATCTACGGCTACTCATTCGCGGATACCGATCCAGCATTCATAGTATTCGACTCGGGTAATCCGCTTACACCTATCAAACTATGTCCTCTTACTGATTCATAGTCATCCCACACTAGAAAAAGGAAACGTGGATGAACATTTTACCGAAGGTACGTACACCGACCATTTACACTCGACAATATGGCGGTTCCGCCTGGACATAACAGCATTGGACATAGGATTCGTGCCATTCACGTCTCGCCCGAGTCGTATGCGCAACATGCCATTCGACATGCCATTCAGCTCGCCATTCAGCTCGCCGTTCAGCATGCCCTTCAACCGCGGGCCCTGGGGTCGAGAGTTCCGGCCAGCAGGCGCAGAATATTCGGGACCACAGATTCGGGAAGTCGATTGAACGGTATTTTGCTGGTAGAAAGGAGGGGTTTTGTACAGAAAAAGGACCGCGTTTGGTCTTCCGGAGTGGATGTGATTTTTTGGTGAAGGGTTGACTTGGCAAAGTGCGGACGATCTGCGCGACGGTACATTGCAATTTGTAACACGTCTAGTCTGCCGTATAATCCCATTTGATTTGAAGGAGTGTGACGACTGCTAGGGTGTGATATCGCTTGAGGACGGCGCAAAGAGCAACTGGTTGAGAACGAGAATTGTGAACAACCCGCCCCGCCTGGTAGCTGGACAACCCCGATCTCTCGACGTCCACCGCATCCCAATGGCACTAGCGCCACCACCGCCCATCGGTCGTTTATTCGACACGAGAAAACCAAGAGCCAGGGTCAGTCTAGTAGGTAAATACATACGTGCGTTATAAGATACAGTGTTACCGGAGAATCTTGGGACGGAAGGAGTGTTGGGAGTCGGGAGGAAAACGAAGAAAGAAAAAGAGAGAGATGTGGGTTGGAACTGTCCATAAAGAGTAATACGATTAAGGGGATCGAGGATCACCACCAAGGAAGAAAAGCCGCATATACTGCAGCGACACCTCGAACATCTTGAATTTTGAATGCCGATACTGTCATCGTCACGAATCGGCTTTCTAGTCCGCCAACGTCGTCCTCTTGTCCGCCCCGCGCGCACCCCGGAGGTTGACGGCGCCACCGGCCACGCTGCTCATGGCGTGGGCGTAGAAGTAGTATCCCTTGGACATGACGACCTGCTCGACGAGCGCGATGACATCGGTCAGCATGATTGGCCAGCCGAACTCCCTGCGGTCTTCGATCGTCATCAAGTCGAGGGTGAGTAGTGCGCCGTGTGTGCGGAGGTATTCCAGGCCTTCGGGCGAGCGTTCGTCCGTGGCGAGGAAGAATCTAGCACAGGATCGCGGGATGTTAGGGATAGGTAGAGAGGCGGACCAAGGGCGGTGGACTCACGAATCTCCCGGGGCTGGAGGTTGGAGCGTAAGTTGCGTCAGGTCGGGTTTGACATCGGGCACGTCGAAAGGTTGTACGTCTTGCGTCTCGACGATCTTGGTCAAGATGTCGCGTCCGGTATCGAGACGGTTCTTGATCCGCGAGAGGTGGTCTTCGATGGTTTTCTCCATTACCCAGCCTTCACGGACGACTAGAGGCGAATTGCGATTAGAATTTGTTTCGTGTTGTGTCAAGGAGACAAAGGCAGAACACTTACAGTCACCCCTCCGCATGTGCCCAGCCATCCACATTCGGCCTTCGACTTTGTCGCTGATGCGCTTGGCGATCTTCTCTGCTAACCTCCAAACTGTTGGAGTTGGGTGGAGCGAGTAGAGGACGGCTCTGGCAAAATCATCTCGGGCTTCAGGCGTCGTGAAACGAAGGTTACCCTGTAGCGCAAAGGCCTCGTCAGTTGAAAGGAAGGTAAAGTCAGAGGCACAGCAATTTACGGGTTTACGGCCGAGATGCGTCTCGCCATCAAGCACCAGAATGTCCATCGTCATGTGTTTGTACCGTTCGATCCATCCCATGGTACGTGACAAGGGAGTGACTTGGCGGATGGGGTCGACGACGGACTTGTGCCATTCCATACCCAAACTAGGAGATAGTCAGACAAAGTCAACCGAGATGATTAGACCGCAACACTCACACAGCAGCAAAAGTATACAGGGTGGCCCAACCGTGCTGCTTGAGAATCGTTTCGAACTCTTCATCGCTTTCGGGGTCCCGCATGTGCTCTGCCACCGCCTTCTTGGCATCCTTCCATTCCGCCACGAGGTCGTCGTCTCCACTCAACGAGGAGAAAAGCTTATCGTGCACTGGACCGGATTCCACACCCGAGATGTTCTGGTGCTGCAACGGTTCGCGGTGGTCGACGAGGACGAGTGGGACGGGCTCGTATGAGTCGTTAGGGATAACATGGATCGTCTTCTTGTGCTCGACGCCTAGGTACCCTGTACGATCAAAGTGACCGTTCGTCCACTCATTTTTTGTGTCCAGACCGTTGAGTTTCATGTATTCGCGGACGAGAAGAACGTTGTGGGTCTTGCGCAGCCGGGGGAGGTCGATCATGACTTCCATTGGCACCCGCCATGCCGTTTGCTTGACCAACGGGAGATGCCTCCACTCATCTGAGCCAACTGCATCACCGCGGTTGACCATCTCTGCGAAACCGGCGCAGGAGTGCCTATGTTACAGGTGAAACGGGTGTTAGGTGCATCGCTCATATCAGATTCCAACTCATACGCACATTTCCCATTCGCAGGCCCGAGCATAGACGTATGAGGGGACGATGAGAGTGCGGTTGAGGAGGGTAGCTTGGAGAAGACCAGCTTCGAGGATGTATCGCATCTACGTGGCCAGAGGGGGAATTAGGCTTTACAGGGTCTAGGGACTGAGCGGTTGGGACTGACGTTGTTCCATCCTAAGCTCAGGCTGAAGTCACGCCCAAAGTAACCCTGCGTCCGGGCCACCATTGCCCTAAGTTGCTCGAGCTCTGCCTCTTCTGCGGCAGCGGAAGGGTCTGTTACATTGGCTGGGGCGGGAGTGGGTTGCGGGACCCCTGATACGAGATCGCTTGCGGCTGCATCGCTGGCATTTTTTGTGCAAGATTCGTAGGTGGTGCTTTGAGACGGTAGCCAGTCCTTGAATACTGGAACACTAGAGACGACTTTGCTTCCTCCCAGGCCAACGAAGAGAAGGTGAAGAATGACGCCGGTGATGACGGCCGTTCCGAAGAATGAGACCGCGCCACGTTGAGAGCTGCTGCTGGCCGGAGAGAGGGATTTTGTATCTATTGGGAGCTCTGGAGGGGAGGAAGAGCGAGCACGGGTGTAGCGCATGGTGGTTGTCGGAAGGAAAGAGTTGGTGGCCGTGCTGTTATAAGGGTGACATACGCGGGAATGGCTGGAGCAAGCAACGGGGGTCTTTATACCTCCCTTCTCCTTCCTCCCACGTCCCACATGCAATCAAGCCCCTTTTGTGTTAGCCGCGCCATCCTCGTATACACCTCGGTCGACTAAGAAGACGGTCCAAAATGGTCGGTGAGTTCGTAGAGACGCGCGAGGCACGCAATTATCTTGTTTGGGTTTGATTACATTCTCGACGATTGATAGCTCTGTAACGAGTAGTAGGTCTTATGAGAATCTAGCCGACGTGGGACGTGGCATCTTGATTGGAACGGCTTGTGCAACCGCCACCCGGAACCAGGTCAAAGGTATATACCGACCAACATATGCGACATGTCACAGCGAGTCCGCTCTCATTGCCGAAGTATCTACGTCGAATCCAAGGCAAAGGAGACGTCTTCGGGATTCACTGTATAC